>APFE031347263.1:0-24522 GCA_000404065.3 Pinus taeda
AGATTTCACAACATCTTATTAGATAGCAAAATCAACCAAACAATCCACCATGCTTTTACCAAGCAGACTCATAAGCATCAGGTTTATGGGTAATCCACAAACCCAAGGTTATGGATCAATTCAACAAAATCCTTTTCATTGAAGTAGATTTTCTAGGTCACAAATTGTTAGCATAATAGTTGGTCAGAGGCATTATAGGGTATCTCCATCCTTAGATCTTCATTTATCATGGTTATGGGTCATTCAAAAATCCACGCTTCATCAAATTCCATTTCCTAGGCCACACATTGTAAGTATCATAGTTGGTCACAAGCACTACATGGTATCTCTATCGTTATATTTTTTTTCATCACAGTTACAGGTTAACCACACAAAACCCTTCTCTTTAGTAGCTCTTCATATTCAAAAAAGACTTCTCAAGAGGGAACTTCATGCAATGGGCACCATTTCTTCTTAATGGGGGGTGAATGATTTGAATGGAAAGTGGAATCCACCCATGGTAGTCACCCACACATGGTATTTATCTGCCCATGGTATTGTAAATGGAATCTATCCATGGTATTCATTTTCCCATGGTATTTACACACCCATATTATTCATCCACACGTGGAATTTACCCACGGTATTGTAAGTGGAATCTGCCCATGGTATTGATCCACCTATGGTATTGATCCACCCATGATAATTACCCATGGTATTATAAGTGAAATCTACCCATGGTGTTCATTCACCCATGGTATTTACACACCCATGGAAATTGGTATTGGAATTATAAAAGTATATAAGTAAGAAGTTACATTTTTTAAAAGGAAAGGTTGTCTAGAACAATGTAGCCTTTACAATTATTTTGTATTTTAATAAAAAGTTGCTTTGTGGTTTTTTTTTTTTTTGGCATTTCAAGTTTTTAGAACTTGAGGGCCTCTCCCCAAGATTCGGATCAACCTCCATCTTGTGAAGGTATATCTTAAGCTTTCTCCTCCTCACCAATAATGTAGACTAAATACAACAAATAATGTTATAGATTTAGAATTCTTCAGATGCTATAGTAGTTAGTTCTTCTTTAATGTCTCTTTTACCTATAAAAATGTAATATGTGCTCCTCTGAGATAGCATTGAATAGTAGTATATCATCCAAATAAACAATAAGAAATGAAGCAAGATATGAGCTCATTATAACATTCATCAATATCATGAACTTATTTGGTGTATTAAATAGACCAAATGACATAGATAACCATTCATACAAACTTTTCATAATTTTGAAGCCAATATTCTAGCTATCTTCTTCTTTCACGTGAACATGGTGATACTTTGATCTTAAATCAATCTTGGTGGAGTATTTTTCTTATTGAAACTAGTCCACTAGTCATTAATCCTAGGCAAGGGGTAGTTATTCTTAAGCAGAATTTTGTTTGACATGCTATAATCAATTCACATTTACGAAGTCCCATCTATCTTTTGACACAATTATGATGGAAAACCCAAAAGGTGAGCTACCTAGTTGAATAACATTGTGGTCTAGCAATTACTGCAAATTCTTCTTCACCTTATTTTATTTTGGAAATAATTGCTTGTATATCATGATATTTGGTGATGGAGAGATGAAGAATAGTTGGATATCATTCTCTACTTCCCCTTTTTATAGTATCCAATTTAGGCTTTAATATCACTCTCCTATAGGTTTGTGGAAACTCTTCTAGCTGTTTCCTTTGTTCCTTAGTGCACCACTCCATGGATGAATTTACTCTAATTGACTCATATAACATTATTTTTCTCTTACAAATAATATGGAATACTTCTTGCAATAACTAATTAGTCTCATAGCTTGTTTGGTGCCTACCAACGAAATATTTGACATATCGTTGTGAACATTGAAAATGAAGGATTTTACATCATTGATGATGTGGTATTGGTTATATCTCAACATGAATATTTCATCCCACATGTGCATATAGGGACTTGTTGAAGCCTCGAAAATCGGGTCTACAACAAGGGGGATACCCACCCGGTCCGGACCTTGGTTGGCAGCTCCTTTTCCTTTTGGTATGGTGGGTTCGACTGGGGAAATGGGACCAGTTTCCCAATTTATGAGTGTGTCTGTGTAGAATTTGATATTTCTGATCTTACAGTTCCTAATTAAGATGCTCTAATTCTAATTCTAATCTACTGACATAAAATTGTATTCTAAGAAAACAAAAATATCTAAGTCTATACTAACCCAGCATGTAATCTTTCTTTTGTGCGATCTAAAATGATTTAAAATAGCAATCGTTAATAAAGATCATTCAACTGTTATAAGAAAAGAATTCAATATAGATAAACCACTTCACATAAAAAGTTAGACGAAATAGTTGTGAAAAAAATATCGCACAGTAAGCTACTCATACATTAACCATAAATAAATTGCTATTACCGTACAAAAGTGCCAAATGATAACTCAGGCATTCATGCATTAATATATAAACAACTGAACTTGAATATCACTTTAACACAAAAGATAGAATAGTTAAGAGATAAAAGTACCATTTATAACTAGTTCTACTCATGAGCTTCAAGTGATAATGATTTATCTCTTCTTAATACAACATCCACTAAGAGTGCAAAAGTACAACATCAGTAGCAGATATTAAATGCAAAAATCAATAAATCATGTACCATTCATTCATCAAAACCTCCTCGGAGGGTGAAAAAGTGGATGTTCTGAGGACAAGTTTTTGATAAATTTCAGGACCCTTCTCTAAATGCATGAGAACGGTTTAAATACTACTAACTACATCTAAAAATAACTTATTTACAAGACTATAGGATATGGTTTAAATGACCGTCCTTTTTCTAGGAAAAAATAAAGCAAAACTATTTCTAAAATTAAATCGAACATCTAACTATTTCTGTACTTGTCCGTAACATTGCAAGCATTCAGCATTTGTTTGAGAAGAGTTAGTTGGCCAACTTCAGCCTTTAACTGTGCTACAAAAATGGAATCAGCAAGAGATGATGCCATCTTTTTGGTAGAATTGATGATGCTTTTGAGAGTCATATACTGGCTATGTGGTTTCACTAAATACTTTGAGGATATTTCTGACCATTATTGCTGATTTTCAGATTCAATTTTTACATTTTATCTTTAACATACTTTTTCCAAATTTCTAGGGCTTACAGGTAACTGAGCAATTAGAAGCCTTCCATTTCGAGAAGTTTTACCCAGCGATGTGTGATTAGCGCCTGCCTCCGTTTCTTGATCTAGGCTTCCTTGGTGTGATTTTTGCCTCTTGCGTGCTTTCTTTTAGCAGATGAAAATTTAAAATTTTGTGAAAATAATGATTGCTTAAGTTCTCTACTCTGAGTCCTAAACTGTCTGTTTTTGATGTCAGTGTTGTCCAGTACCCATTTCACCATACCTGTGTAGAGTGGAATTTTGGGCTTTGTCGCTATCTGGTGTAGGAACGAACAGGCTAAATCTACAACTGACGGCTCAGAAGAATTATGTGAGCTCGCAGTAACCGTAAACTCCATTACCTTGGGATTCTCTTCCTCAAATAGATTATACAAGCCTTTCCAAGTGGAAACACCCGCGTCTCTGTTGCATGCGGTTTTTGTGTACAAGGGCGCCATTTCTTTATCTTCTGACACTGGAGCCTTGCCTTTCTTCCCCATAGTTTCCTGTATATTGCTTTGTATAGTTCTTTGTTCTTCGTTCTTGAAGTTTGCAAGTGAGGTGAGAGTAATGATAAGGAATAGTGACAGGAAAGCTTTAATTGCTAAGGATATGCAAAAATATACCCCCTTACGTGAATTGATTCTTCGATAAACACAAAACCATATTTTATTAACAACTGGCAACTAATTCATTAATTAGCATTAAAACACATAACCAGGTCTCATTTTATGGAAAAAGCCTTCTCAAATAGTGAGTCGAGGGATTTTGCAATGGAGCGATTTTGCGATTTGCTTTGCAGTATCGCAGAACGCTGCATCACATTATTGTAATTTTATTCTTTAGTAAGAACGCTTTGCTGCTCTATCGCAATATCGCGATATCGTAATATAGCATGGTCGCAATATCACATTTTCATTGTATGTGTTAAATTCGTGTTAATGTGTTTCTTGCGACGTGCAATTTTGTAATATGCATCAT
Source organism: Pinus taeda (assembly GCA_000404065.3). Classification (NCBI taxonomy): domain Eukaryota; kingdom Viridiplantae; phylum Streptophyta; class Pinopsida; order Pinales; family Pinaceae; genus Pinus; species Pinus taeda. Next base: position 4,136 of record APFE031347263.1, read on the forward strand.
TGCATATCGGCATTTTCTGCGGTTTTCCAGCGTACGTGCATTTTAAGGCATGCGATGTGATATATATGTTTTTTAATATGTAATCTCGCATTGTAATCTCGTAATCATAGAGTCTTGTAGTAAGGAGACGTCCTATTATCCTTTTCGCGATGCGATATTTCTTAAGGAGTGATTTTGTCTTTCCTCATCATGAAACTTAGACTTTTTAGATTTTTCAAAGGTATTTTTCTAAGTTTATGATGGTAAGTTTTATTAAAAAGGAAATACAAGCACTAATTCATTTTTTTAATTTTTTAACTAAGGATGCCCACTTATTTACTATTGTTGGGTATACGACCAAAGTCCCACATTGACTAGAAGTGGGGAGGATCATGGGTATATAAGGATGGACAAATATCTCCATTGGTATGAGGCCTTTTGGGGTAAGTCCAAAAGCAAATCCATGAGGGCTTAGGCCCAAAGTGGACAATATCATACCATTGTGGAGATATGTGGTGTCCAGAATCCTAACAATTGGTATCAGAGCCATCCCCCGAAGTTAGCCAAGTGGATGAATCCTCGGAATGTAGAATAGCCAAGTGGATGAATCCTCAGAATGTAGAATGAAGGTGGTGGGCCCCGGTAGTATCACGATGGGATCCGTGGATGAGCTCGGTTAGACAGACAGTGTGCTCCGGATTCTTCATGGACGTCTCCTGGTCCCAACATGGTGAAGAGGAGTTGACCTGGGATAGAGCAAGCTCTCAAGGCAGGTGGTGTTCCATGTAAGGCGTGTGCTTCCAACGCATTGGAGCAGAGAATCCTGGTTGGTAGAGAGTGGATGGATGGATAATCGTTTGAGAGGAGGCTCGATGGTCCTTTGTTCGAGGGGAGGATTGTTGGGTATACGACCAAAGTCCCACATTGACTAGAAGTGGGGAGGATCATGGGTATATAAGGATGGACAAATATCTCCATTGGTATGAGGCCTTTTGGGGTAAGTCCAAAAGCAAATCCGTGAGGGCTTAGGCCCAAAGTGGACAATATCATACCATTGTGGAGATATGTGGTGTCCAGAATCCTAACAACTATTAGTAATAATACTAAATAAGAAGGGGGGTTGTTGGTGGCCACAACAATTGGCGATTCACTTGGAAGAACCAGTTATCTCTATCTTTCTTTGAATTTTCTAAACTTCCAAAACAGAAAATTTTCCACAAAGTTAAACTTTATTATAGAAAGATAAAGTACATTATGCTTTAACCTGTCAATGATATTTTGTTTCTTCTATTTTCAACTTTGATTATTTTCTCCCTCAAGCTAGTCCTTGTATCTACTTCAGTCATTACTTGGTTTATAATGATAAAACAAAGACTTCTGTATAAATCAGTTTTAGATATGCTCTTTTGTCATAGGTAGAGCCTCTGCTACCAGCAGGTGTTCATAGCCTCGACAGGGTTACCTGTTACCCAACAATGATCCTGTATCCTACTTAGAGAAACATACAATCTTCAAAGATGAATCCATATCCACACCTATTGCTTTCATTATCTTTTCTACCCTTGAAAAACAATGTCTTGGTTTGATAGCCAATTTATGACATAGTCATTCACTTGATTTATAACTTTGTTGAACAAGCTAGCTCATGATGAGACCCCTTGCCTTTTGATTGCAACAATATTGATCATTGCCCTGTTGTGTTATGCAGTATTGGCAAAGTCAGAAAGTTATAATATCTGTGATTCTGATAAGTCAGCACGTGATGAGACCTCTTACTCTTTAAGATAAAGTGTATCCTTGGATTGTTTCTCTGAAAGTCATAACTTCCTAAGTAGGGAGGAAGTCATTGTTTCCTTAAGATGGCTATGGACGGCAATAGTAGAGTTTTTTGGACAAAGCTGCTCTACAGAGGATTTTTGTTTTGTTATTGACACCTTTCATTGCACTGATAGAAAACAATTTTTCACTAAAGGTCATTTTCATCTAATTCTTTATAGTTGAAACTAGTATCATCTCTAGGCTAGAGTCCTTTAACTGTATCTTTCAATAATAAAGATCAATTTTCTTAAAAATTTGCTATTAATACAAGCGAAAAACAAAATCTGAAAGAGAATTGGTGTCTTTTTTGTAAATACCTAATGTAACCATTCACAACTGGTTTTATTTATGAAAATAAAAACTAATTTACAAAATAGAAGAATAATCTTCTAAGCAAAATAATTCTTAAGGATCTATCCATTAACAGGTAAAGAATCTCTCTTTCCTATTAAATCCTATAACATGAAAGTGGATGGACCTATGAATTCTATGATTTGAAAAGGGCCAAGCCACATTCGTTGAAATTTTGTATGTTTCCCTTTTTCCTCGTGGGCCTTGTCCCATTTTAAAACTAGATCTCCCATCTGAAAATATTTTCTGGTCATCATGTTTGAATCAAAATAGGCTTTCACTAATGCTTGGTGATGAGCGTGAGTTTTTTTGGCTTTTTCTCGTTGCTCTTCTAACTTGATTATTTCCATTTGCCTTAGCTGTAAGGAGGAAGTTGGTGCTTCATCAATATTGAACTAAAGGTAGAGAAGCAATTGATAAATGAGTAGGAAGAACCACTTCTTTTCCATAAACTAAATTGAATGGAGAAGTGTCGATGGAGGCTTTTTGTGTTATTCGATCTGCCCATAAAGCATATATTAAAGACTTATGCCAATTTTTGTGATTTTGGTCAACTGTTCGTTCGATAATCCTGATTAGTTTTTTATTTGTAGATTCAGCTAACCCATTTTCTTGTGGGTAGTAATTGGAAAAATATATAATTTTGAAACCTCTTTTAAGTGCAAATTCAGTCATTGCGTTTCTAGAAACGTATGATGCATTATCAAAAATTAAAACGGAAGGCAACCCAAACCCGGTGATTATAAATTTATCTATGAACTGAATGATATGTTCAGAATTAGCCATCTTGAGAAGAATTGCTTCCACCCATATAGTAAAGTAATCTGTTGCAGTAAGGATATATCTATGATGTTTAGAAGAGTGAGGAATGATCTCACCTATTATGTCCAATCCCCACTGATCAAAAGGTTGTTCAATGTTGACTGATTGTAGTGGTAAGGATGGTTTCTTTTGTCTCCCAGCTATAGTTCGGCATACTTGAGATTTCCTCACGTAATTGTGCGAGTCTTTAAATAATGTGGGCCAGTAATAGCCTGCGCGTAAGATTTTATGTGCAATAGAATCTCCAGCATAGTGTCCACCTGCTGGCCCATCGTGGAGTTCCTGCAAAACTTTTTTAGCTTCAGATTCATCAAGACATCTAAGGTGAACAAAATCATAATTTATTCTAAAAAGAACATCATTCAAGAGCTGATATTGTTTGGCTTTCAACCTTAGAGCTCTTTTCTTGGTATGATTGAGGTGTGAAGGAGCATATCCACTCTTTAGAAAATAAATGATATCAACATATAATGAATCATTATCGTTTAGGCTTACCTCGTACATTTGTATCTATGTAGATGGACTTTCAGAAATAAGCGATGCTCTGTCCAGCATTTTGCAAAAGCCTTGACCTTTTACAATACTTGCTGGTTTGATTTCTACGTCATATTCCTCTAGGGCAGTAACCCAATTGGCTCTTTTCTCACCCACATATTTTTGCACTAAAAGATTTCTTACTGCTGGAAACGTTACAATGCTTTTTGTATGGGTTTTGAGTAGAAAGGGTCTGAAATATTTGATTGCTTTGAAAACAGCATAAGCTTGTTTCTCCACATCTGAATAATTTAATTCAACCCCTATAAATTTGAACTAAAGAAAGCAATCAGAGCTTCTTCTTTTTCTTGATTAGCTTGAGTGAGTATCGTAGCATATGATCTATCAAAGGAAAATGTATATAAATAAAACGCTCTAAAAAATTTGGATTTGCTAAAGATGGAGCGTTCACAATTGCTTGCTTGATCAGATTGAATGCCTCATATTCATCTTGGCCCCATTTGAAGTTTGAGTTCTTTTTTATCATTGCTTGTAAAGGAGACACGATTCTTGAAAACTCTGGAACAAATCTCTTTACAAAGTTTATCTGACCAAGGAAAGATTGCATGGGTTTTTTATTGTGAGGTAGGGATATTTCAGAAATTTCCTTGATTCTGTCAGGATCAATGTGAATTCCAGATTTTAACACTATGAATCCTAGAAGTTTTCCTTCACTTAATGCGAAAGAGGACTTTTTCGGGTTAAGTGAATTTTCATAATTCAAACAACGTTGGAATATTTGTTTTACATATCTAAGATGGTTTCTTCATTTCTTTGAATAGACAGTTATATCATCCAAATAGATTACCACGGATTTATTAACTAAACCTCTGAATGTGATGTCTATGGCTCTCTGAAATGTGGCACCAGCATTGATTAGACCAAAGGGCATGTTTTGATATGCGTAGCTGCCCGATTTGGTTCTAAATGTGGTTTTTAATTGATCATCAGGATGTACCAACACCTGATTGTATCCTGAAAATCCATCCAAAAAGGACATTCGTTCTGAGCCTACAACTTCCTGCAATATTTGTTCCATAGGAGGTAAAGGAAAATTATCCTTTTGGCGGGATCTTTTAAGATTTTGAAAGTCAATGCAGATTCTAATATCCTCATTTTTATTTATAACGGGAACCATATTTGAGACCCATTTGGAATGTCGAACAAGAAAGATTATTTTGGCTTTCAATAGCCTGTTGAGTTCAGATTTGATCTGGTTTTCTAGATTGGGATGGATTTTTCTCAACTTTCGTTGGACCAATTTTTCATCGTCTATCATTGGAATAGTATGCTGGATTATGGAAGTGTTATACGTTTTAAGTTCATCATAGTTCCAAGCAAAAACATTTTTGTATTGTCTCAAAAGACGAATATATGCTAATTTTTCTTCAGGAGTTAGGCCAAGGCCTAGATTGATGTTCTGTGGTTTGGTATCAGTTCCTAGATTTATTAATTCGTTGTTCAAAGTTGAACTTTTGACTTTTGAATTAGTAGATATTTTAAACCGATCTTTCAAATCATAAAGGTCTTCTAATTTGACTATTGACTTAGCTATAGCATTGCTAGTGCTATCTTGTTGCAATTGTCGATCATGTTGGTCTTCCTCAATTATTTGATTGGTATAGGATCCTTCAGATGTGAGAAAACTCACGATGTCAGGATCATTGTTGAAAATTCTCCAATTTGTAATGTTATCAGGAATAGAAGGTCTGAAAATTAATTCTATTGAGAATCTATCAGGGCTAAAATCTTCTAAAGGGATAAGTTTGGAAGCTATGTTACTAAAAGGTTTGCACTTGCATTATGGAGTCTGGGAATTGATGAGATATTAAATGTTATAAAGTTCTCAATCAGATCTTGAATTAAATATTGATAATGTTTTAGATGACCTGATAAACAATGTATAGTATTACATACCTGTCTGACTACAATTTCAGAATCTCCGAAAAATTGAAGGTATTTAATGTCTAATCCGATTGCTTTGTACAACCCTTGGACTAAAACCTCACATTCTATGGTATTGTTGGTGCAATCAAATTCGAGTCTGAAAGTCAACATAGTTTTATCTCCTTTTGTACTAACTAGCACGCATCCTACTCTTGCTCCTTCGTTAGATTTAGAACCATCAAAAAATAATTTCCAAAATAAAGATTTATTTACAGGACTATCTACAAAATTAATACATTTAGAACTATCTGTTTGAGAAAAAAATTTGACATGAGATAAAAGAAAATGTTCTAAATAAGGTGACATATGAGCATTAAAATTCCCTAGGAAAGAATCTACTGAATAATTGCCAATAATACTGTTGTTATATGCTACTGGTTCATTCTCCACTTATAGCTCCGTTACTATGTATTTCTGATGTCTTTCTCATTCAACTTTTATTTGATTAGGTTTACCATCATAAGGGAGCCACATGTGCGACCAGTCAGTTGCAAAGTACCAATGAATTTTCTCTGACCAATCTCTGCTAAGAATTAAGCCATAAAATTCTGGAATATTAGCAACTAAAATGTCGATAACTTGCCATACCTTTGGGTTGGATGACAGCCTTATGGTAACTTGATTTAATTCACCAATCACTTCGACTTGCGATCGATCTAGCTGGACTATGTGCACAACACATTTTTACAGTTGAACGTTTAATTTTGTACATATTGATTTTGGTAGAATATTCGATGAAGCTCCCGAATTCACTAAGCAATTCTGTACATTTTTATTAAATATTTCATAAATAAGAATAAACGGGGGAGTATGTGATCTCGATCTTCCTCCAATTAACACGATGTCGTTTGGATCAAATTTGTTAATCGCATTAGGCGAAGGTCTTCCCATATCGTGGGAAGCTTGAGAAATTACAGCGGCAGGCAAAGGTGCAACTGGGACAGCATGTAATTCTTTCAAAAGTATCTTTTGCTGGTGTTTTAACTTGCTCAATTCATAAAGAGTGATGTTGGCCCTAGTATTTTTCATATCTTCTATAATATTGTATTCCATTTCATTTGAAATGGTTAGCGTTTTAGATGGAGTAGATGCATCTGTTTGGAATAGGCTGGTTTGAGTCTCTTTAGATGTCGTTTTCTTGGCTGTGACATTATCCTTTGTCACCAAGTTTTCACTCTTTGGCTTAGGGGTAGTTTGAGGAGGATCAAGCTGATTTCTATTTCGTGTACTAACCAGGGATGCTTCTTGATCTTCTTCTTGTGGGAGGATGAAATCCCACATTCCTTGTAACTCTACAACTTCTTCTTCATCGGTTTTCCCTTCAGTAGCGATTCCCTCTTCTTCTTCCTTGGATTTAGCGCTCGTAATAGAATTGGGGGGCTTTCAATCAGTCAAAGGGTTTCTCTTAAAAGGTCTATATGGCTTTTTCGAAGAAGTTTCTGCCACTTGTTTCTTAATATCGACCATCTCATTAGACATGGTCTTCCAAACTTTTTACAATCCTTCTAAATTGAATGGATCTCTTGATTTTTTTTTCTTGGGATCTTTTCTGAAAGTAACCTTCTTGGATTTTCATTCTTCCATGGTGGTTTTTTTTTCAAGCGCTATAATACATTTCTCTATAGCTATTACTTCTTTCATATTTTTGGCTAAAGTTGTCTTGTTAGCCCTGTCCACGAAGATTGCTACATTTGATGGTAAAGTAGTGATATACCATTCACTTCGAACTTCTTTGTTGGGCTTGGAAGCAGTAGGAATTTTGTTTGACAGTTTATTGAAACGTGAATTCAAGTCTTTGATAGGTTATTTTGACTCAGCCCTAAGGTTTGACAGGTCACGATCAACGTCTTTGTAGACCTATCATCACCAAATTTGATGAGGAATTGTTCTTGGAAGATATCCCAAATAGTGATAGATCCAGATGGTAATGAAAAATACCATTATCTGGCTGTTCCCTGAAGAGTATAAGGAAAAAATCAAACAATAACATCTTCGTTAGTAACTCCATTAAGATTTATGGATAGCATAAAGTTATTAATATGCTCTTCCACTAGCATGCCTTCTTTTGGATTAAACTTAGGCAGCCATTTTTTCAGGATGGGGTGGCAACTGACTCAAGGGTGCAAGCATTAAGACTGCCCCTGGGTTGTCCATGGAGATTGGGCCATCACTGATCCACTAACGGAGGGAACTGCAGAAGATGGTCCCTGACATTGAGAAGATGAGGATATTATGACTCCAGATGATTGAGAAGGAGATGTAGAAGTACCAGTAGGCTGGTGGACAATGATCTGAAGTGGAGGAGTGGATGGTTGACTTCGCGGTGAGGAATTTGAGATGGATGATGAGGGTGAAAGAGTCTCGCTGTCAGATGCTTTAGGTGATTTCCTTGCTCTCTTCCTAGTGGATAGAGGTAACTCAGTTAGCTGAACACCAAACTTTTTGCTCTTTAATATGGTTAAAGGATGAGCAAGGTTATATTGCGAAGCCACGCTACCTTGATATTTATCAAATCTTGGAGGAGATATAAAAAATCACTGAAGTTTGTGAATCAGAGATTCAACTTCAAGAGGTTCAATAGTAGATTGTTCTGAGATGTCAGGGTTTGTAGCAATGACTGCTGATCCTACGACTTCTCGCTATGGATTCAAAGATTCCAAATGCAATGGAGAAGTTCAGGGAGATGGTGAGGGTGATTTACTCTCAAAATGGTATTTAGATTTGGACTTACCTACCATTCATAGTTCGGGCCATCTTTCTAGTGCCAAATATGTTGAAGCCCTGAAAATCGGGTTTACAACAAGGGGGATACCCACCTGGTTCAGAACTTGGTTGGTAGCTCCTTTTCCGTTTGGTATGGTGGTTCTGACTGGGGATATGGGACTAGTTTCCCAATTTATGAGTGTGTGTTTGTAGAATTTGATATTTCGGATCTAACAATTCCTAATTAAGATGCTCTAATTCTAATTCTAATCTATTGACATACAATTGTATTCTAAGAAAACATAAATATCTAAGTCTATACTAACCCGGGATGTAATCGTTCTTCTGTGCGATCTAAAATAATTTCAAATAACAATCGGTAATAAAGATCATTCAACTGTTATAAGGAAAGAATTCAATATAGATAAACCACTTCGCATAAAAAGTTGGATGAAATAGTTGTGAAAAACATATCGCACAGTAAGCTACTCATACATTAAGCATAAATAAATAGCTATCATTGTACAAAAGTGCCAAATGAAAACTTAGGCATTCACACATTATATAAACAACTGAACTTGAATATCACTTTAACAGAAAAGATAGAACATTTAGGAGATAGAAGTACCATTTATAACTAGTTCTACTCATGAGCTTCAAGCAATAATGATTTATCTCTTCTTAATATAACATCCACTAGGAGTACAGAAGTGCAACATCAGCAAAAGATATTAAATGCAAAAATCAATAAATCCTGTTCCATCTATTCATCAAAACCTCCTTGGAGGGTGCAAAAGTGCATGTTCTAAGGACAAGTTTTTGATAAATTTATGGACCCTTATCTAAATGCATGAGAAGGGTTTAAATACTACTAACTACATCTAAAAATAAATTATTTACAAAATTATAGGATATGGTTTAAATGACCGTCCTTTTTCTAGGGAAAAATAAAGCAAAACTATTTCTAAAATTAAATCTAACATCTAACTATTTTTGTACTTGCTCCTTAACATCGCAAGCATTTAGCATTTTTTTGAGAAGAGTCAGTTGGCCGACTTCAGCCTTTAACTATGCTGCAGAAACGGAGTCAACAAGAGATGGTGCCATCTGTTCGGCAGAATTGATGATGCTTTTGAGAGTCATATACTGGCTGTGTGGTTTCACTAAATACTTTGAGGAAATTTCTGACCATTATTGCTGATTTTTGGATTCAAGTTTTACCTTTTATCTTTAACATACGTTTTCCAAATTTTTGGGGCTTACAGGTAACTGAGCAATTAGAAGCTTTCCATTTCGAGAAGTTTTACCTAGCGATGTGTGATTAGCACTTGCCTCCATTTCTTGAACTGGGCTTCCTTGGTGCGATTTTCACCTCTTGCATGCTTTCTTTTAGCAAATGGAAATTTGAAATTTTGAGAAAATAATGATTCCTTAAGTTTTCCACCCTCAGTCCTAAACTATCTGTTTTTGATGTTAGCACTGTCCAGTACCCATTTCACCATATCTGTGTAGGGGGGAATTTCGGGCTTTGCCACTATCTGGTGTAGGAACGAATAAGCTAAGTCTGCAACTGATGCCTCAGAAGAATTCTGTGAGCCCGCAGTAGCTGTAAACTCCATTACCTTGGGATTTTCTTACTCAAGTAGATTATACATGCCTTTCCAAGTGGAAATACCCATGTCTCCATTGCATGCGGTGTCTATGTACAAGGGCGCCATTTCTTTATCTTCAGACACTAGAGCCTTGCCTTTCTTCCCCATAGTTTCCTGTATACTCCCTTGTATAGTTCTTTGTTCTTCGTTCCTGCAATTTGAAAGTGAGGTGAGAGTAATGATAAGGAATAGTGACGGGAACACTTAAAATGCCAAAGATATGCAAAAATATACCACCTTACGTGAACTGGTTCTTCGATAAACAAAAAACCATATTTTATTAACAACTGGGAACTAACTCATTAATTAGCATTAAAGCGCATAACCAAGTCCCATTTTATGGAAAAATCTTTCTCGAATAGTGAGCCAAAAGATTTTGCGATGGAGCGATTTTGTGATTTTCATTGCAATATCCCAGATCGTTGCGTCGCATTATCGCAAGATCGCTATATCGCAATTTTATTATTTAGTAAAATCGCTTTGCTGCTCTATCGCAATATCGCAATATCGCATGGTCACAATATCGCATTTTCGTTTTATGTGTTCATTTGGTGTTAATGTATTTCTTGCGAGGTGCGATTTTGCGATATGCATCATCACATATCGGCGTTTTCTGCAGTTTTCCAGCGTACATGCGTTTTAAGGCATGCAATGTGATATATATGTTTTTTAATATGTAATCTCGCATTGTAATCTCGTAATCATAGAGTTTGGGTAGTAAGGAGGCGTCCTATTATCCTTTTGACGATGATATATTTCTCAAGGAGTGATTTTGTCCTTCCTCATCATGAAACTTAGACTTTTTAGATTTTTCAAAGGTATTTTCCTAAGTTTATGATGGTAAGTTTTATTAAAAAGGAAATACAAGCACTAATTCATCTTTTAAATTTTTTGACTAAGGGTCCCCACTTATTTAGAATTATTAATAATGCTAAATAAGAAGGGGTGTTGTTGGTGGCCACAACAGGACTCCGAAACATAACACCACATATATAAACTAAAACTACAACTAATTCTACTTCATCAATAAAATCAAAGTTGATAGCAATTTTTATTTTTCATTGTTTCATTACCTTTATCTCTATCTCATTGTTGACCCATCCCAATTGATATTGGCTAGGATGGTCATAAAAATATAGGGAAAATGTGTTGACCAAATCCATCTATATGATATTGTTTTGTGATCTTGTGTCGAATAGAGCATCTGTATTTTTGCTCTTGACACTTATCTTTATATGGGATATTTGGTCATCTACTTTTCTTCTTGTCAATGAAGGCTACATACATTCTTCCCTATCTACACTAATGTGCAAAAAATCTTCTCATCCATGTCCAATATTATTTACACATAAATTCTCAAATATATATCTATGGTAATTTTATTCTTCGCATCCTTCTTACGATTCCTTGTGTTAACATATGGATGCAATTTTTAACACTTCTTTTATAGCTTACCATCAAAGTTCTAGGTGTTGTAGTGGTTTTTATGATATTCTAAATTTAATTATATGCCTACTATATTCTTTTTCTTTTCATATTTCCACTTCTTCTTCCCTCCTTGGAAGCTTCCTAGTCTTCCTTCTATTTTGAATCAATTGACTTCCCTTTCTCCTCGCCTATATTTTCCAAGAGTTGTGCATATACAAAAACCTATTCCACCTTTATATATTTAAATAACATCACATGCTTAAATTGAAAATGACTCTGTAGACACAAAAAATACTTGAGGATTACCTCTAAGTTCTTGAGAGAGATACTCAACTCTATTTCCATCCTCATAATTGTTTTGTTGTACTCATATACACTCTATCTCTATCTATGCATAGTGTAATTCCATCAGATGCACTAGTCATGTACATACTTGATAGAGAAGAGTTAGGAATTTCCAAGAGTTTTAAAATCCCCCCACTTAGTAATCATATGATCTCCCTGTATCATGATGGTTTCCATGTGGATTTCCCATCATATTAGGGTATTGTCATCTAATTTCAATCTAGAAAATGGAATTTTCTATTCTTCCTCTATGTGGTAAAAATTAAAGTAAGCACCCAACTACTCCAAATGATATTTAATTCCTAGGCATCAATCTCACACTGTTATAGCTTATGTCCACCATTGGTTCCACCTTAAAGATGTACTATGAATGGCTCACGGTGCTTGAACATACCCCTTCTTTTCCATGTCACATAGAATTATTATATGGTTCTTCCACATCCTTAACTTTCCCTCTATTCTAGCCTCTAATTTGGAACCTCCATATTTTTTGACTAAAATAACCTTGTATATTAGGATTTCCATGAGGATACTAACATTATAATTTATATCTATGACATACACATCCAATTGTGATAGCCTCCATATAAAATATCATGAGTTATCATAAATCAATACATCTACCATGACAAGGGTTTTATGACTTACACAAAGTGACCTATTTTAATACAAATATGATCTATAGAATGTCATAGATATTCCACTAGATAGTTCTTCATAATAGATTTATGAAAATAAACCAAAATGTGTATTATGAAGGGTTAATTCCTTTTACACTCTAGATTTATTATGATTTATTTGTGGTCATTTTTACAATAGATAAAATGTATAAAATAGAAAATAGTGATACACAACTTACCCCAATCACAAAGAACACTAATATATGATCGCGAAATCTCTTTTGAGAGAAAACCTCATAGGAGTGTTACACTTCTTTACAATGTAGAAGGAATTGTATATAGATTTGTCTGAGACTTGTGGTTCATGGGATACTACAGAACACAAATATTGTCTATTCTACTCCCCTTATCTAGTCTCACCTTCTTTCATTTATTATCGACTAAAATGGACCTGAGTAAAATGTAAGTACTTTTCTGCCCAGTGGATTGGTTATAACATAGCTCAATAGCCAGCGATGGGTTATATTTGACTTAAACCTCAACATGAAATACAAAATGATCATCATATATTCTTCTTCATATTTCCCATGTTTCTATACCCTTTTTCATGAGTAACAAGGCCTAATGTGATATTTCCTTTAATTATGGTGATCCATCACAAGAGGTGAACTTCTAGGATACAAAGCATTTGTATATGAACTATCATTGACATTATTCCCACACCATTGGAAAATTCTTCAATTGTATAGTTTACCATCATAGGGTTCTACAATTATGTGGGAGCATTTTACAACCTAAAAATCATGATTTAGGGCATAAAACTATCCCTAGAAGGTTTTAGTCCCCTATTCTCCAAACAAAGTCTCACCTATAAAATATATCCTATAATATGGTTCTGTCAATTTTCCCACTCTAAAATAACTAATATGGATGAAAAATATATAGTGATCCAATATGGATCGAATAATCTATTAGTAATATAGTTGTAGATATATTATATTGAATATTTCTTATATACATACTAATGAATTTGTTTTCGAGGAGATTCATTGATTTTAAGCTCATCTTTTCATTATTTTAAGGATGTATTGTGAAATATTATCTCTCATTTATTTATATCCATTGTACATTTAAAAATCAAATGCCAAAACCACATCCCTTGTAATGATTTTTATTTCCCTAGGTTTTTTTCTATGTAGGCATATGTTCCATTTTGTGCCTAGTCATGCAAAAGGCTAGAAAAATATTCTCAGCTTGAAACGAATCTAGTAAAAGATATTTCAAACACTCAATAGAAAATGATTTCATAAAATTCCTTATGTTGTATATATATAGAAATCTTGAATTTCCAAGACCATTTTATTTTGAATGCTAATTTGATATATTTTTCTTCTATAGTACTATTGAAATTCTTGGAAATCCATCAAACGAGGCAGTGTTCTCGATGTGAAGCCCCAATTAGACCACACACTATTTCGAGTAGGAGCCCCATAGGGAATACAAATCAACTACTATTTACTTCAAGATATTCCTTGGATTAAATTGTTAGCAAAAGGGAGAAGTGTGAATGTCCTTTCCAATGAGCAAGCTAATGCGCTATGTGAATGCTTGATTGTAGATATATCATGGTTCTCTTAATGCAGGCGGGGAAATAAATTGAGCCTGTAAGAGAGAATTAATATCACTACCCTAATGGAGCCACACATAAATGAGAAAGGAATGTCTAACATCAAGTGAAGTAGGTCACAAGGATATGACAATCAATATAACATTACAACAGATTTCCAGCAAGAAGCACCGAAGCCAACGAAACATTACAGTTATTATAATATTGATGAAAGAAAAAATGGACTATAAACATTCAAATAATATCCTTAAAAACATCCACAATCCATGTGTGAAAATTTGTTGGCCTGGATGGCTTCAATATTAAGAAAAAGTCACAAGATACGTAAATGCAATGAACACCATTGTTATGAAACGAGCTCACAAAAAGATAGAAAAGATAGATCAATGCCTTAGAAATAAGGCTCTTCGAGGGGGAAACCTCCTTTACATTACACAAATGAACAATTCTTGGATGATTAAAATGGAAAAACCTCCTTTCTATAGATAGGAATCTAAGGGATCACAATATAACGAAGCCGACCTAACAATAATAATATAAAGGCAGAAAATAACAATAGAGGGATTCTATGGGGCACAATAATAACAATATGGGGTCAATAGGGGCACAAAAATAACAATAAGGGATAGAATGACAATAGTAATGGGGGAATCACTAGTATTATAGGGACCTAACGTGCCCCTCTCATTCAAAAAAGTGTTTTACTCAATGCTTGAGTAGTTCTAGATGATTATGTATAAAAATTTTGTCCTCCCATGTGGAATCTTCAACAGGTAAGTTCTTCCACTTGATGAGATACTCTAAAATTGAGTGATTTCATAGCTATCGAGTCCTTGTTTCTTTAATTTATTTAGGTTCCAATATGATTTTTCCTTGCTGATCAAGTTCTGGCAATATTTTTGAATTGGAAGCTTGTCACCCATAACATTCTTTAAGCATGAAACATGGAAAACTGGGTGGACTTGGGAAGATGCAGGAAGCTCCAATTCGTATGCCATAATACCTCTTTTGCAACACCTTGTACAAACCATAATACTTTGGTGATAATTTATTATTGTTCTTAGCTTGCTTGAGGGACATTTGTTTATATGCTTGTAGCCATAGGAATACCGAACACCTACATCAGAACTTACTTCATTGCGATGTTCATCTGCCTGTTGTTTCCTTTTATTCTACGCTAAGGTGAGGTTATCTTTTAAGATTTGGAGAACTTGTTGTTGATACTCGATGTGATCTTCGACTGCTTGAACCTTATAATTTTCTCTTAAATATAATGTGATGGATGGTGGTTGATATCCATAAAGTGCCATAAATGAGGTCGTTTTTGTTGAAGTTGGAAGGAAGTGTAATACCACCATTCAGCTAGAGGCAACCATTTGACCCATTGTGTCTGTTTATCAGATACAAAGCAATGAAGATATCCTTCCAAACATTTGTTTACTATCTCAGTTTTCCCATCAGATTGAGGATGAAAAGATGAGCTATGAGCTAACTGAGTACCAAGACAAGAAAATAATTCTGTCCAAAAATTTCCAGTGAAAATGGGATCTCTATTACTTACAATAATCTTTGGGTTTCCAAGTAGCTTTTGAATTGTTTCCATATATGCAGTAGAAAATGTACTCCGTTTAAATGGATGAGATAATGCAAAAAAGTGTGCATACTTGGTAAGTTTGTCAACTACCACCATGATAACACTCTTTCCTTCATACTTGGGTAAACCTGTGACAAAATCCATTGAAACATCCTCCCAACATTGGCTTGCAATGGATGAAGGTTTTAATAGTCTTGGGGTCTTAATAGTTTCAACTTTATTTTGTTGGCAAACCAAACATTCTACCACAAACTTTTGAATATTTGATTTAAGGCGGTCCCAAAAAAATCCTTCTTAACCTTGTGGTAGGTTTTCAGAAATCCTGAGTGCCCTCCTAAGGGAGAGGTGTACAATTCCCTAAGAATATTCTGTTTGAGTTGTGAATTCTTACATAGGTATAACCGATCCTTGTACCATCACGAACCATTTTTCCAGCTAAACGTACCCGATGTACTGGGATCTTGTTGTATATTTTGAATGAATACCCACACTTCCTCGTCATTCTTCCATTCATCCCTTGCTTCATTTATCTAATCTGGTTGGATAATAGAAATGGTGTAAAGAAATGCTTCCACATCCTCATCCTTTCTTGAGAGTGCATTTGCCACAACATTTTTCTTCCCTTTTTTGTCAATGATTTCAAAATCATAACCCAACATCTTTGAGACCCGTTTTTATTGTTCTTCTGAAAATAATCTTTGTTCTAAAACGTATATAATACTATCATGATCTGTTTTTACCTTGAAGTGTCTTCCCATTAGATAGGGTCACCATTTCTTAAGTGCATGTAGTATTGCAAACATTTTCTTCTCATAAATATCTTTGTGTAAATTCTTTCCCTTGATTGGATGACTTTTGAAATCAATGGGTCTTTCTTCTTGCATTAAAACAACACCAATTCCATTTCCTAAGGCATCACATTCCAAAATAAATGTTTTTGTGAAGTATGGTGTAGCTAATACTGGTGCTTGGCACATTGCCTCTTTAAGATGTTCAAATGCGTTCGTTGCTTCTTGAGTCCATGAAAATGAATCTTTCTTCAATAATGTTGTTAAAGTTGCTGCGATTCTCCCATAATTCTTAATAAACTTGTGATAATACCCTATCTACCCAAGAAATCCTTGTATATTTTTTATGGATGTGGGTATTTTCCATGCCTTAATGGTTTTAATTTTTCTAGGGACTACCTTAACACCTCCATGAGATACAATATGACCTAGATATCCCCCCTCTTGTACTCCAAAGAAACATTTGGAGATTTTTGCATATAATTATTTCTGCTCCAATAGTTTGGGCACCATGTCAACATGTTGGACATGATCCTTCCAAGACTTGTTGTAGATTAGTATATCATCAAAAAATACTAACACAAAATTTCTAAGGAAGGTTTTGAAAATGGAGTTCATCAACCTTAAAATGTAGAAGGTGCATTAGTAAGGCTAAAAGGCATGACCAAAAATTCATAATGACCCTCATGAGTTCTAAATGTTTTTTTTGGAATGTCTTCAATCTTCATTCTAATTCCATGATAGGCTAAACAAAGATCCATCTTGCCGAAGTAAATTGATCCATGGAATTCATCCAATAATTCATAAATGACAAGAATGGGAAAGTTATCTTTAATAGTGAACTTGTTGAGCTCCCTATAATCTAGAAACCTGCGCCATGATCCATCCTTCTTGTGAACCAATACTATTAGAGCAGGGAATGAACTTTTACTAGGTTGAATTATACTATCCTCTAACATTTCTACAACCATACATTCAATTTCACTCTTTTGGACATAGGGATATCTTTAAGGCCTGATGTTTGGAGGAACACTTCCTGGAATCAAATTAATAGCATGATCATGATCACAAATAGGTGGGGGGCCTTTGGGAGTCTCAAATACCTTGGAATGATCTTCCAACACTTTTTGGAGATCTGGAGAAATGGATTATTTCGATGTCGGAACCTCTAGTGAACATAATTTTCCAATTATGCCTCATTCTTCTTTCTTTAGAAGCTTTGTTATTCCATTAGATCTTATTATCTTTTCTAGTTTCCCTACGATGCACCTTAATTCAACTTCCTTTCCTTTTGAAGATAATTTCATGAAAAGTTCTTGAAAATTAAAATCTATTGTACCTAAGGATTGTAGCCATTGGACTCCTAGTACAACATCAACACCGCCCATTAGAATGGGAAGCATTGGGCTATTCAATACATATTCTCTCATGGATAGCTTGATATTATGGCACTTTCCTGAGAAATTTATGGTTCCTCCACTTGCAAAAATCAATTGAAACTCTGTTGCTGGATATAGGAAGAAATTCAATTCCTTGGCTATCTTACAATGAATAAAATTATGGGTACTTCCTCAATCAATCAACACTATTACCTTTTTCTTCCTGATATGCCCTTCTATCTTGATAGTTTGAGGAGTGGTAATTCTGACCGATGCATTACAAGATATGGTCGGATTCATTTCTTCTTTTTCATAGGTTTTCTCTTGGTGTATATCCTCTTATTTTGATCTTTCTTATTCCTTTTCCTCCTCCTCTTCACAATCTATGTAAAACAATTTCTTCTCGGCACACTTATGACCTTTAGTGTATTTTCTATCAGAACTGTAACAAAGCCCTTTTTCTCTTTTTTCTTCCAATTATTGTGGTGTCAACCTTGTTGGTTGTGGATGGCTAGGGGTAGTAACACTTCCATATTTATGATTGTGAGTGGTAGGCTTCCTTGTTGCCATAATTTTTCTTTCCATTTTTCTTGCCAACCTTAATCACTTCTCCAATGAATCTGGTTCCCAAAGGTGAATCCCATGTCATATGTTATCTCTTAAAGTCCCTATGAACGCATCAATGCTATGTTCCTCTAGAATATCTTTTCCCCTTTTATTCAACTTTTGGAAGTCCTCAATGTGCTCCATCACTGAACCCTTTTGTTTGAGATTTATCAACTGGCTAAAAATAGTGTTGTTTTTGTATCTTCATAATGTGCTCTCATTTCATCCGTAAAAATAGTCCAAGTCATAATTTGTTTATGAGAGAAAAGCCATTGATACATACAATCTAATTTTGTTCCAAATATAAAGTCGCAATGTGTAACTTTTGTGTGTTTTGCACATTATGGATATCGAAAAATTACTCCATCTATGGTATCCATGTTCTGGGATCCTTGCAGTCAAACTTACTCATATCGATCTTTGGAACATGGTGGTTCTTTGATCCAACATTAGAGTCTATGAAATCATGATTAAAATTTATTTTGTTCTCATCATGAGTTTACTTTAGTACCCTTTCGCCATTAGTAAGCATTTCTTCTAGAAACTTTGTCAAATTTGTCTTCAAATCCATCTTCAATTTTTCCATGTCTGTCTTCAAATATTCCATGTCTATCTTTAAGTTTGTCTCCAAATCTTTCTTCAAATTTTCCATCTTAGCTTCCACACCTTCCATCTTACCTTCCACGCTATTCATCTTAGCTTCTACGCCTTTCTTTAAACCATCCATATTAGCTTTCATGCCTTTATTTAAACCATCCATCTTAGCTTCTACGTCTTTCTTTAAACCATCCATTTTATATTCTACGTCTTTCTCTAAACCATCCATCTTATATTTTGTTACTTTTTATGCGAGTGACATTTGTTGCACTTAGTCTTGTAATTTTGGTATATCATGTTGTATTTTTTCCTCTTCCTCATGAGCCTTGCTAGAGCTTTCAGGTTTCTTACTAGGTGTTTCCATTTTGTTTCTTTGGGGCATCAATTACTGATAATAATGCTTCACTATGCCCCTTGAATTCCTTCAAACTAATTTTTTAAACCAATATTATGCAAAACAATCAAGAAAAAAACCTACACATCTTTTTTTTTCACTTTGTAGGAGCTTAATATTGAATGTGATACATTTATGGAATTCTAGATCTCCAAGGTCTGAAATTCATTCCTATAGTGACCATCTGAGTAATATTTCTAACTCCTCAAGTCTGATCAAGATTGGATTCTCCAATGAAGAGTTATGCCAAATCTCCCACGATGATCTCAGTATAGACTTGTTCAATAGAGAGAACTTGTACGACGCGCTGCGGGTCACTGTTTCAATGTTAGGATCTGAAAATGGTAATAAAAAAACTACAGTTTGTCCCATTTTTGTAACTTCTTACAAAAATTCAATATGATGCTCAAAGATGAAGTTATGACTATTTTCCCAAGGTGACCTGTTTGGAATGTAATTTGGGGGCTCTCCAAAAACCATAACTTCATCAGATTATATCTCTGAAAATATAGCGAGACAGGATCTAAAATTTGGAGCCGCTATTGAGACCAATTTCTTCTCACATGGGGTTCTTTTTAGCTTCTGAAACTTTGTAGCGAAAGTGTTAGAGTGCAAATTCTACGATGACCTGTTTTAGATGAAATTTTGGAGCTTGCAAAAGCCATAACTTCCTCAGATCATATATCCGAAAATATAGCGAGACAACATATGAAATTTAGACACGAGGTTCAGCGTGATCCTTTCTTAGATGGGTTTTCTTTTAGCTTTTGAAACATCACAAAAACATTTATAGCAAAAATTCCACAATGACCTATTTGGAGCAGCAAAACCCTAGAATCCAAAGCTCTGATACCAAATGTTATGAAACCATCTCACAAAAATATAGAAAAGTTAGATCAATGCCTTAGAAATAAGCCTCTTCGAGGGGGAAACCTCCTTTACATTACACAAATGAACAATTCGTGGATGATTCAAACGACAAAAAATCATTTCTCTATATAGGAGTCTAAGGGGTCACAATATAACCAAGTCAACATAACAATAATAATATAAAGGCACAAAAATAACAATAGAGGGATTCTATGGGGCACATAATAACAATATGGGGATAATAGGGGCACAACAATAAAAATAAGGGATACAACGACAATAGTAATGCAGGAATCACTAGTATTATAGGGACCTAACAATCACTAGCTCCAA
>APFE031347263.1:24912-39113 GCA_000404065.3 Pinus taeda
GTCATTTATGACAAAATTTTCAAAAAAGTCATCAAGTGATTTTTTCAGATGCAGTCATGGTTTCCATGGCCAAATGTCCTGTCGTACAATCCCTACAAAGAGTGCCTAAAATTGCATCATTCGAGCTAAAATTTCAAAGGGAAAGTGAAAATCAGTGTGTTTTAAAGTCGATGAAAACGTGCAAAAATCAAACATTAGAAAAATGGGTTTTTGAAGAGGAAAAAATTAAACCCATCTCTTCCAAGGCTATATATACAGTTTTTTGCCAAAAACAAATGCATTGTGCCATTACAAGTCTTAAAGAAGTGTTGGAAAGGCGTGAGTGTGCATTGATGAGCGATTGAGTGAGTTGGAGGCGCCTTGGAGGGCGCGACGCATATAACCAAGAGCACAACACACACAGAGGGCGCGTCACACACGCAGCTTGCCCATAGTGTACGTTTCTTCAAGGCGCGGCACATACCTAGAGCGCAGTGCACTGGGCTTTGCGCACGGTGCATATAGTCAGAGGAGAAAACAAGGAGCTCGAATGGCTTGGAGGTGAAAACAAGCGTTCCATGCACACGCAGGGCACGGTGCACACAGCACCCGCCCATCGTTCAAGCCCGTAACGAGCGTGGCGCACACCTGGGGCACGACGCACATAGACAGGGATGCAACGCACAGAGATAAAGCACCCAAAATGTGCTAAAACTCCCTCAAATCTTTTGTGAAGCCTCTCTAATTGCAAGATACTACAAAGGCACCCAGCCTCCCATCATCATCAAAGGGGATGCCTAATCACAGTCCTCATTGTAGTCATTTCATCACAGCATTCGTCCGAGTATGAGAGGGAGACACAGAGTGACTCATGCTTAGAAGAGCAGGCTTCCAAGAGACACCACAGGAGTGGAAAACATGTCAGGGATGAACCCGCTACCTTCACCGAGTTACAATCATGCCCTCTTGCCATGACATGTTTCCAGCGCCTATCATGTTTCAAATTTTGTCAAAGGGTGACAAATGTCAGAGTTAATCATGAGTTGGCCCGTTTATTTGTGCTTCATCTACATGGAGGTCAGTCTACCTTGGTCGGGGTCACTTTCACATTGACACCCAAAGCTATATCAGTGGCAACAGGTATACCAAATGTTGGGGAGCAATGGCATAAGATGAAGAAGGTGGAAAGGAAACACTATGAGCCTTACATCAAAACCAGATTCTTGAATGAGCTCACAAGAGTATTTCCCTTCAGATACTTGAATAATGAGTATGCTCCACTCATGAGATTGATCATGAAATAATTCAGCTATGAGGGTAGGTTCTGTCGACTGTATCCTTATCACATCCGCTTTCTCATGCACTTTACCAGGGTGAGGATGATGAACCTCCCATTTTTCATATGTAGGAATATAGAGAGGATGAACGCCTTCATGCTGCATAAGACCCCTTGGCAGCATCTTAACAGTGTGTATCACTTCGCTCTTATCCGGATTTTGGTAGATCATCAGTTGGGTTTGCAGGGAACTGCTTGGGAGGACTTCATCTCCTGTGACTTTTGTAGCACACTGCAGGTACTATTAGATCCCGAGCAGGAGTTGGGTAGTTATTCTTATCAACATGAGCATCATGAGACCACTACCATGCCAGTTTTCATTACATATCAGAGAGGCAGTAGGCACTTGTTTGTAGCGGCAAAGATAGTGTTAAGGGACCTCGCTTTTGACATCGACTACATAGGTATTGGATAAGGGTAAGAAGCTCATGCATGATGAGGGAACATCAGGTGTATAGGAGATCAATGTCATCCTCATATAGGATGAAGAGACAGAGGTAGAAAATGTCAAACTCAGTATGACCATTCAGGAGCAGGATTCGGAGATAAACAACTTGATACTCAATATGGAGAGAGCTAGATGGGTCATCAAGTATCTAGAGTAGAGAAAGAAATAGCTTGAGGACCAACAGATGATCATGGAGTTGCAAAGCATCTGTGAAAATCGACAAGCTGCCGAGCAGAGGAGGATCGAGCTCACTACCTTGGAGCAAGAGATCAACAACGACAGTGAGTCTTGGTTAGATCGGGTCAATCTACACTTGGAGAAGCTGCTGGAGAACGCAAATAGGGACAAGACCATATTGAGGAGGATGGCTTGTCATTACAGGGCACAAAATATGAGCGTAAAGGCCCGAATAAGGAGTTTGAAAGATAAATTGAGCAAAGCAACAAACGAAGCAAAAGAGGCTAAAGAGCAATATTGGCTTCGAATCTTGGTTGAAGCTTCCTTGGTATAGCATGGTGCTTTGTAGAGGACTTCCAGCCCAAATTTCAAGGAATTTGGGGAAATTTTGGTCACATGACAAATTTTTGGCACAAACACAGGTTTTTTCTCTATACGCGCCGCGCCACTGGCACGTCGCGTAAGATTGGGAGCTCCAAATCAGAGATGGTTTGTATTTTTGGATTCAACATGAGAAATCATGACTATTGGTACATGGAGAAATATTGGCCACCAAAAGGGCAAAAACACTCAAAACTGGCCTCACTGCCCCTATTTTGACACACAGGAAGTAGTCTTGGGAGAATGAATATTTGGAGGGGCAAATGAGCTCGAAATTAAACAATTCCACTTGTTTTGGAAATATGAAAGGAGAGGATTTCCAACAAGCACACTTGAGTACATTTTGGACTTCATAAAGTGCCTCAAAACTGGCCTCAAAGTGGTGCAACACATATAGAAAAAGGGCGCGATGCATATAGGAAAAAGGCCCAAAATGCTTCTGTTTCGCGAAATTTCGCTTCCCGACTTTTTGTAAGTGGGCCCACTCATATGCACTTCATGTTTTTGGCACCTAAGGTAGTTTTATAAGTATTTTCACTCCAGATGGTCAGTTATCCAAGTGGTAAAGGAAGGCAAAGGGCCACCCAAAACATTTGTCATGTTTGTGGCGTTGCGCCTGTAGCTATTGTTTGGCTCCCCACCTTCATTTTGTAATGATTCGAGTAACTCCCCAACCCTTGGGAATTCTATCTCTTCATGGCACATTCTATATATTGTATGCAAACCATTTGCAAAGGGTTGGTTGGCTTGTAACTTCTGGGAGATTGTGGGAAAGAAACTCTGTTTTCTGCATTGTATATTTTTTACAGAGGATTAATGAAAGGGAGTGGCTCTGTTTCATGAGATTCATGTGGTTGTGAGTGTAGAAAATGTGTCTCTTTTGTTTCGTATGTATATTTTTATGTTTCATAGCTCATTCCATATTGATTTCCATTGAAATTTGCTAAGATAGCTAAGGTAGAATTCAATTTTATTGCTCTGCCTGTGAGAAAATTTCATGTTCAGTGTTCATTCTTCTACTGAAAATCATTCATGTTGTCCATGTTGTTTCCACCCTCTTAAATCAATCTCTCCATTCTGCACTATCTTAAAACTAAATTGTTGGGCTTTCTGCCTACCTTGCCTCATGAAATAATCCGTGCCTTTGTATTAAGTTCTCTATTCATTGAGGTCCAGTGGTCCCATAACATCCATAAACACAGTCACTCATAAAAATCACTTCTTGTATAAATATTCACTTACTAGCATAAGATAAATAGTTCACTTTAAGTCATCTCAGGCCATTTCATTTATCAATTCACTGAGTGTGACTGGGAGAGAGCCCTCTCCTGCTCTGGTAGGGCTAGCTACTAGACTGAGCGTGGTTTGTGGTTACCCTGAATTTTGCCTTCTTTCAGCCTAAGGCAAATTTAGGTGCTAACATAGTGGAAACTCCGCTAGGGAATACAAATCAAATCATCTTTCTTCTTAATAATTCTAAGCTTCTGGATGATAATTTTAGGATTTGATAGCTTGAGTAAAGTAAGTTGTGTCCATTGATTTTTCTCAATAGCACGCTGGCTTCTCAAAGATACACCAGAGCTAATCCAGATCCTGACCCTCCGCTCATCTACGAAAAATCCCAATTTGATCTTGAGTAATCGTCATCAAGAAAGCTCTATATCGCTCGTGCTCAAATCTCATTCATGCTCGGACATTTTTGAGTATATTGAAGAGCTAGAGTTTGACGAGCGGTTTGAATTATTGTTGTTTGAAACTAAGTCCAAAAGAGTGGTTGACTCTACTGTCCACACTCCACAGTTTCTTGTAGACTTGGAGACAGAAATGGCTAACCGGTCTGTTGATAACTACATAATAGCTCAGCTTCAAACTCCCATCGCTAGCCTCTTAAAAACTGTGCACACTCCTCCAACACCTCCAAGGACAAATCCACCAAGAGTGATGGCTTCCCATTTCACATCGCTTGTTTTGCCTCAAATTTTAGATGATATGTCCACTGATTACCAAAGAAAAATCCCATTCTTTGATGGCACTCCTAATGGCATTATTGCGGAACAACATGTGGACAAAATGGTAGACTTCTATGAACTTCATGAGATAGATGCAGAGAACATGGTGATGAGACTTTTTGTACAAACATTTGCAGGTCAAGTAAGGAAATGGCTCAGAGATTTACTGGCTGCATGTATCGCTACCTTGGCAGACCTACAAAGACAATTCTTAAACTGTTGGGAAGTGAAAAGGAATCCTCTTCAAATTCTATCTGAATATGAGCAAATCAAGAGAAACGTTGGTGAGTCAGTCCAAGATTATTGCATTAGATTCAATACAGTGTATAATGAAATTCCAGATAATCGAAGGCCACCTATGGGACTAACCATGTTGATGTTCTAAGATGGTTTTGATGCTGATATGGCTTATCAATTGAGAGAAAGAGAACCAGCCACAATGGAAGACATGCAGAAGATAACAGTCAGCATTGAAGCAAATCTGCTGACCAAGAGAGCTAGAGCAAAGGCAAAAAAGAAGATCACTGCAAAGGAAGAATCCTCCTCGGTAGATCAACTACTTCGAAAGGTAGATCTACTACTTCGAAAGGTAGATGCTCAAAAGAGTGAAACTTGACAAACCGGAGCCACAAGTTAGAAATCCTAACTTCTGTGGCCAACAACAACCACAGTATAGAATAAGATAGAAAGATCAGCGAGCTCAAGAGACAATTGCACGACAACCAGTACAAACACCTTTGCAGCAAAATTTTGTGCATAGACCGGAATGAGATGAAGACGAGAATGTAATAGGTGAAGAAAATCATCTCTTTACTCTTGATGATTTGCCTACTTATCTCACTGAAGAGGAGGAGTATGCGGAGAACTCAGCTGCACACAACGATGGAGATTTCATTCTAGCAAGCAACGCCGTCTTGGAGGAGCAATTAGATGAATACCAAATAGGCTACATGAATGCTTTGTTCACCCAACAACAGCGATATTCACTTAGAAACAGGGATGTACTGGTCAGACCCATTCAGAAAAAGAAGGATGTTGAAGCGCCAAAGAATGATTCAGCTGGTACACAAAGGAAAGGAAAGGAGGTGGTTGAAATGGAGAGTAGCATATCAACATCAGAAAAACCACCACATCAGCAAGCTACATCGAAAGAAAGGGAGAGGAAAGAAATCCCAGTCAAAGAGGTAGAAATGATTCCCGCTTTCAATTTAGAGAATGATATTTCCAAGCTAAAAATATCCATCCCTTCAACTGAAATATTGAAGAACAACAGTTATAAAGGACAAGTATCGAAAATGTTAAATTTGGACCCAATGACCGACATGGTGAATGTCAAAGATGATCAACCTGAAATGAATTTTGGGCTAGCATCAAATGGTGAGTATCATAACAATGATGTGCCACATTTTTACATCAGTTTAAGGCTGCATGAATTTGTGTTACATAATGCCATGTTCGATTCCGGAGCCTCTCACAATCTCATGACCAAGGCAATCATGGACAAGCTTGGTCTGGACATCACCCGGCAATATCATGATCTCTATTCATTCGATTCCAGTACAGTAAGATGTATAGATCTCATCCAAGACTTGGTTGTGAGTTTGGATCAGCTCCCGATGAAGAATGTTTTGATGGATATTGTGCTGGCAGACATTCCTCCATGGTTTGGCATTCTTCTTTCCAGGTCTTGGATAGCGAAACTAAAAGGGACACTACAACTAGATTTCTCCTATGCAACGATTCCAGTATTTGGACAAATGAGGAAATTATATCGGGAACAAAAAATGAAGTACATGATCACAAGAAAGGAGAAACGAATAAATCATCCTATTAACTATGTACATATAGATTTAGAGTATTTTGTTTTTTATTCAGATAGTTTAAATGATATAGATAGTTAGTTGGTAGAAGGAGATGATATTCCAGAAATAACAGAAAATTTTAGAGAAGTTTTGAAGAAAGAGGAACAAGAACGACAGAAAATCGTTGGGAAATCAGCTGAAAGCAATGGATAACAAGCAGGCAAGACACAAAAAATAGATTTCCAGCACTTGCAAGAGGAGGAAGAAGGTTTGTGGACCATGGATATCGATGGAGCACTGGGAAACAATGGCGCTGGAATAGGAATTTGGGTACGCAGTCCTTTCTCCACCGTAAACAAGGTCCCTAGTAACGTACGAGTATGCTCTTACAAGTTGGCTTTTGAATGTTCAAATAATGAAGCTGATTATGCAGCTCTGATTGCCGGCCTAAAGATTCTAAGAAAGCTAAACGCTAAGATCATTTCAGTATATGGTGACTCCAAGTTGGTTATCAAGCAGGTCAGAGGCGAATATCAAGCAAAGCATCCTAGGATGCAAGCCTACTGTAACACAGTCCTAGACATTTTGAAATTATTTTTAGAATACACCTTGACATGTGTGCCTCGCATACAAAGTAGCATCGCTAATGTTCTTGCTAAGGCAACGAGTAGTTTAAAAATCCCAATGAACTCTAGTAACAAATTCGAAATCCATGTCAAGCATTGTCCAACCGTTCTAGACAATCAGAGATATTGGCAAGTGTTCCAAGATGATGACGAGATTGATGATTTTTTGCAAAACAAAGGAAAGTTTAAAGAGACCTCCATTGATGATGAAAAAGGCAATGGTACAGATGAAATGCAGATCAACGAAATGGACATCTTGCAGCTGAAGAATAACGTTATTCCCAAAGGCTTGATACCTCTAGAAGAACTCTTTGATCAGGATGATGTAGCCTGCAAGCCAACATTGCGGCCAACAGAGAAGGGTGTGGAAGAGGTCAATATTGAGACAACTGCAAATCCTAAATTGGTAAAATTGTCCAAAGAATTGCTGCCAAAGATCAAGGACAAATATATCAGTTTGATGTGTTCATTTGCAGATGTGTTTACTTGGGAGTATTCTGACTTAAAGACGTATGACACCAATATAATTTAGCACACTATACCCATCAAGCCCAATCAAAATCCATTTAGACAAAAGTTGAGAAGGCTAAATCCAAAGTTGCTGCCATCTATTGGAAAGGAGATCAACAGGTTGTACAAATCAGGGATCATTGTGCCAATCAGATTTTCAGATAGGATCTCCAACTTGGTACCTGTAAGGAAGAAGACAGGGGAGATTTGTTTATGCATTGATTTCAGAAATCTCAACAAAGTTTCATTGAAGGAAAAATATCCACTACCCAAAATGGACCATATACTTCAGCGAGTACTGGGGGCATCTCGCATGTCATTGCTTGATGGTTATTCCATATATAACCAAGTTTCTATCCATGAGGATGACCGAGACAAGACAACGTTCACCACTCCATGCAGGACCTTTCATTATGCAAAAATGGCTTTCAGTTTGAAAAATGTGGGTGCCACATTTTAGCGTGCTATGGACTTGGCTTTTGCGAATGAAAAAAGGATGTCTTTTTGGTGGTGTATTTGGATGATTTGACAGTGTTTTCTAAATTTGATGAAGAGCACATGTACCATCTTAAAGCTGTCTTCCTAAAGTGAAGAAAATATGTCTTGTCGCTAAATCCAAAGAAGATCTTGTTCGCCATGGAAGAAGGAAAACTACTCGGGCACATTACCTCCACAGATGGCATCCGTATTGACTCGGCACGTGTGCAAGCAATTCAGCAAATAGATCTGCCTTGGAATAAAAAGGAGATACAATCATTCAATGGCAAGATGAACTTCCTCCACCACTTTGTACCAATCTCGCGGAGCATCTAAGAGAAATGAGAAACATGCTTAAGAA
Organism: Pinus taeda; assembly: GCA_000404065.3. Lineage (NCBI taxonomy): Eukaryota > Viridiplantae > Streptophyta > Pinopsida > Pinales > Pinaceae > Pinus > Pinus taeda. The sequence goes on from APFE031347263.1 coordinate 33,019, forward strand.
AGACATCCAAGTAAAATGGATGGAAGAGGTGGTAAAATCTTTTAATTTGATTAAATTGGCTCTTTCCTCAGCACCAGTTCTAGTAAGCCCAGACTATACTCAGGATTTCATATTGTTTTCATTTGCTTCAGAGCATACTATGGCAGTGGTATTATTGCAGAAGAGAGATGATCATGAAAGATCCATTGCATTTTTCAGTAGAGCTATAAGAGATGCAGCTTTAAAGTATAAAATCATTGAAAAGAAGGCTCTTGCACTTGTGAAGGCATTCAAAGATTTCCGGGTGTATATTCTACATTCTCACGTTCTGGCCTATGTTCCTAATGCTACTGTAAAGGATGTTTTAGTGCAGGCCGATTCAGAAGGAAGAAGAGTCAAGTGCATTGTAGTCTTGCTGGAATATGACGTAGAAATAAAGCCCACAAAACAGGTGAAAGGACATGGATTGGCGAAGCTAATGGCTGAATCAAACTTGCATGCTTTGGACATAAATATTATCGCTGCTTTGTCTGATGAGAACAATGAAGAACCACCAATTGAGGTATCTGAAATGTTTGCTCTTTCTCCATGGTATTCTAATATTATATATGTGCTCAAAATTTTGTCACCTCCGCCCGACATGACTAGAAAGAAAGCGAGAACACTCAAGTTGAAGGCTGCCAAGTTCTGCATTCTTAATTCAGCACTGTATTGGAAAGGTTCTGGTGGAATTTTGTTAAATTGTTTGGTGGAAAAGGAATCAAAGCAAGTCATTGAGGATTGCCACCAAGGAGATTGTGGAGGTCACCTCTTTTGGAAGTCAATAGTGAACAAAGTTTTGAGAGTAGGGTACTATTGGCTTACATTGTTTGCTTATGTATATAAGATGGTCAAGCGCTGTCATAAGTGTCAAATTTTTGAGGGAAAGCGAAAGTTACAACCTCTACCACTCAAGCCCGTAGAGGTGAGTGCCCCTTTTCAGCAATGGGGGTTGGATTTCATTGGTGTAATTCATCCCGCTTCTTTCAGACAGCATAAATGGATCCTCACAGCCACATATTACTTCACAAAATGGGTTGAGGCGATTCCCACTAGACAAGCTATAGATGCAGTAATCATTTCATTCCTCGAAAACAACATCTTGTCTCGCTTTGGTTGTCCGAACAAGCTAATCATCGATAACGCAACAACTTTCAAATCAAAGCGGATGGTAGAATTTTGTCATAAATCTCACATTATTTTGAGTCATTCAACTGCCTATCATCTGCAAGGCAATGGATTGGCAGAATCTTCAAACAAATCGTTGGTCAACATAATCAAGAAGCTACTGGAAATGAACAAGAAGTGTTGGCATAAGAGGTTGGTAAATGCGCTTTTGGCAGATCGGGTCAGCAAGAAGAAATCCATAGGTACGTCACTGTTTGAGCTGGTTTATGGAAATGATACAGTATTTCCTTCATCTCTCACTTCCCCGCTTTTCAAACTTCTTCAAGAGGCTGGCTGTGAAGAAGATGCCATGCAAAGGAGGCTGAATCAAATGGTCCACTTGTAGCAAACCAGAGAAGAAGTTTTCAAGAACACATCCAAATTATAGGAAAAAACCAAGAAAATTTATGATAGAAAGGAAAAGGTGGATAAATTTCAGGTGGATGATGTAGTACTGAAGTGGGATGCAAGGAATGAGGAGAAAGGCAAGCATGGTAAGTTCGATAACCTCTGGAAAGGTCCTTTCAAGATCGCGGCATATTGGGGGCAGAATGCTTTTCTTCTTAAGGAAATAAATGGAGTGGATTGTCCAGGAGGGCCGATCAATGGTCGGCTCCTCAAGGAGTACCACTTCTAAGATGTTAACGCTGCTTCCACTGTCATTGTAAATACCATTTTATTTAAGTTTCGTTAGAGTTGTTCAAACCAGTCTTTAAGTCATTTCAATGTCAAGTTTGAATCAGTTTTCTTTGGGTCGTTTTAGTTTAATAAATGAGTCAGAGTCCTATATTATTTGTCGAAATGATGACTCCATAGCCCAATGGACTAAGGCACTATCTAGCTCCTCCAGAGATCTGTTGTTCTTGGCACCTCCAAGGAGATACCATCCCCCATTGGAGCCAATGTTAGAGTCGGTCTGGTCAGTCCTCTGTCAGAGATCAAAACTCTTTATGCATTTCATGATTCGGTGTCCCGCTCCATTCTCCCAGTTGCATTACACTAGGGGCATGCCATAATCTAACAGAGAAGGTCATGATAGTCATTCCCCCTCATGTCTAGCTCCTGTTGGCTCAGGTCTCTTGTCAATCATCATCAAAGACCATGATAGTGAAGGTCTGGTCATTTAAAGGACAAAGGTCATTTCGAGGTCTAGATCTAGGAATTCATCAATTTGGTCTTTGAACATGTACAGTAAAGCCATACATGCTAGAGTGAGGCCCTTACACAGTTATGGTTCAGAGAGCTTCATCATCATGTGGATAGACTCTGACTCTTCTTCAAAAGTCTGTTTTGAAGAAAAGTCAAACAGTGTCATTTATGACAAAATTTTCAGAAAAATCGTCAAGTGATTTTTTCAGATGCAGTCATGGTTTCCGTGGTCAAATGTCCTGGTGTACAATCCCCTCAAAGAGTGCCAAAAATTGCATCATTCGAGCTAAAATTTCAAAGGGAAAGTGAAAAACAATGTGTTTTAAAGTCAACGAAAAATTGTAAAACTCAAACATTAGGAAAATGGATTTTTGAAGAGGAAAAAATTAAACCCATCTCTTCCAAGGCTATATATACCAATTTTCCTTAAAAACAAATGCATTTTGCCATTACAAGTCTTGGAGAAGTGTTGGAAAGGTGTGAGTGTGCATTGGTGAGTGATTGAGTGAGTTGGAGGTGACCTTGGAGGGCACGACACATATAACCAGGAGCGTGGTGCACACAGAGGGTGCGGTGCACACGCAGCCTGCACATACTATAACTTTCTTGACGGTGCGGCACATACCCAGAGCACGGTGCATTGGGTTTTGCGTGCAGTGCACTGGGCTTTGCGCGCAGCACATACAGTCAAAGGAGAAAACGAGGAGCTGGAAGTAGCTTGGAGGTGAAAACAAGGGCGCGACACACACAGGAAGGGGCGCGACGCACACGTAGGGTGCAACACACACTACACCCACCCATTGTTCAAGCCCATAACCAGCGCGGCGCACACCCGGGGCACGCCGCACACAGATAGGGGTGTGTCGCATTGATATAAAGCACCTAGAACGTGCCAAAACTCCCTCAAATTTTTTGTGAAGCCCCTCTAATTGATAGTCCACATTACAGTCATGTCATCATAGCATTCATCTGATTATGAGAGGGAGACACAAAGTGACTCATCCTCAGAGGTGCAGGCTCCCAGGAGACACCACAAGAGTGGCAAACATGTCAGGGATGAACCCACTACCCTCACCAAGTTACAAGCATGCCCTCTTGCCATGACATGTTTCCAGCAACTATCATGTTTTGAATTTTTTCAAAGGGTGACAAATGTCACAGTTCATCATGAGTTGGCCTATTTATTTGTGCTTCATCTACATGGAGGTCAGTCTACCTTGGCCGGGGTCACTTTCACATTGACACCTGAAGCTATATTAGTGGCAACAGGTATACCAAATGTTGGGGAGTAGTGGCATAAGAAGAAGAAGATGGAAAGGCAACACTATGAGCCTTACATCAAAACCAGATCCTTGAATGAGCTCACAAGAGTATTTCCCTTCAGATACTTGAAGAATGAGTATGCTCCACTCATGAGATTGATCATGAAATACTTCAGCTGTGAGGGGAGGTTCTCTCGACTGTATGCCTATCACATTCGCTTGCTCATGCACTTTACCAGGGTGAGGATGATGAGCCTCCCGTTTTTCATATGCAGGAATATAGAGAGGATGAACACCTTCATGCTGCATAAGACCCCTCAGCAGGAGCTTAACAGTGTGTATCACTTCGCTCTTATCCGGATTTTGGTAGATCATCAGTTGGGTTTGCAGGGCATTGCTTGGGAGGACTTCATCTCCCTTGACTTCTTCAGCACACCACAAGTACTATCAGAGCCCAAGTAGTAGTTGGGTGGTTCTTATTATCAGCATGAGCATCATGAGACCACTACCGTGCCAGTTTTCATTACATATCAGAGAGGTAGTAGGCACTTGTTTGCAGCGGCAAAGCGAGTGTTATATCTGCCTGAGGTGGAAGCGGCCTCGCTTCCGGTATCAAATACACAAGTATTGGACAAGGGAAAGAATCCCATGCACGATGAGGGACCTTCAGGTGTACATGAGACTGATGTCATCCTCATACAGGATGAAGAGACAAAGGCAGAAAATGCCAAACTCAGGATGACCATTCAGCAACAGGATTCAGAGATACACGACTTGATACTCAATATGGAGAGAGCTAGATGGGTCCTCAAGTATCTGGAGTAGAGAAAAAAATAGCTTGAGGACCAGCAAATGATCATGGAGCTGCAAAGCATCCGTGAAAATCGACAAGCTGCCCAACAGAGGAGGATCGAGCTCACTACCTTGGAGAAAGAGATCAACAATGACCGTGAGTCTTGGTTAGATCGGGTCAATCTACACTTGGAGAAGCTACTGGAGAAGGCAAATAGGGACAATACCATATTGAGGAGGATGGCTTGTCATTACAGGGCACATAACATGACCGCAAAGGCCCAAATAAGGAGCTTGAAAGCTAAATTAAGCAAAGCAACAAAAGAAGCAAAAGAGGCTAAAGAACAAGATCGGCTTCAAACCTTGGCTAAATCTTCCTTGGAATAGCATAGTACATCATAGAGGACTTCCAGCCCAAATTTCAAGGAATTTGGGGAAATTTTGGTCACATGACAAATTTTTGGCACAAACACAAGTTTTTTCTCTATACGCGCCGCACCACCGGCACGACGCGTAAGATTAGGAGCTCCAAATGAGAGAAGGTTTTCATTTTTGGATTCAGCATGAAAAATCACAACTATTGGTACATGGATCAGGAAATTTCGAGAAGATATTGGCCACAAAAATGGAAAACAACACTCAAAAATGGCCTCACTGCCCCTATTTTGACACATAGGAAGCAGTCATGGGAGAATGAATATTTGGAGGGGCAAATGAGCTCCAACTTCAAAAATTCCACTTGGGTTGGAAAGTAGACAGGACAGGGTTTCCATCGAGCACACTTGGCCACATTGTGGACTCTAGAAGGTGCCTCACAACTGGCCAAAAAGTGGTGCGGCACATACAGAAAATGGGTGCGGCGCATATAGGAAAAACGCCCAGAATGCCCTTGTTTCACGAAATTTCTCTTCCAGACATTTTGTAAGTGGGCCCACTCATATGCACTTTAGTTTTTCGGAACCTAAGGTAGTTTTATAAGTATTTTTACTGTAGATGGACAGTTATCCAAGAGGTAAAGGAAGGCAAAGGGCCACCCAAGCCATTTGTCATGGTTGTGGCGCTACACCTGTAGCTGTCGTTTGGCTCTCCACCTTCATTTTGTAATGATTCGAGTAACTCCCCAACCCTTGGGAATTCCATTTGCAAAGGGTTGGTTGGATTGTAACTTATGGGAGACTGTGGGAAAGAAACTCTATTTCTGCATTGTATATTTTTTACAGAGGATTAATGAAAGGCAGTGGCTCTGTTTCATGACATTCATGTGGTTGTGAGTGTAGAAAATGTGTCTCTTATGTTTCATATGTATCTTGTTATGTTTCATAGCTCATTTCATATTCATTTCCATTGAAATTTTCTAAGGTAGCATGTAGGTTTTAACCCCGTATAGAAATTACCTGCATACGAATTCTAAATAACAGGAAAAATAAAAATGCAAGAGCATAACACATAAACACATATACACAGAGATTTCCCACTGGATCTCAAAACCGAGACTACCAGCTTGCTTTTTCATTATGTTCCTTTCAATGTTACAACACATATTTATACATGCCGAAGCATCCAATACCATGGACCTAAAACCATCGCGTCCAAAAACATGGACTGAAAACCATAGGTAGGTTCGCCCAACCTAATATAGGGTCCAAAAAACAATTTCCTCTGGGCGCTTCCCCGAACCCCGTAGAGGGGGGCTACCTGCCCCCCTCA
>APFE031347263.1:46939-57687 GCA_000404065.3 Pinus taeda
TTTCTTGACGCTCAATGTGATCTTTCACTTCTTGAACATTTTTCTTCTGGATATGTCCTTCTATCTTGATAGTTTGAGTGGTAGTTTTGACCAATGAATTACAAGACATGGTTGGATTCATTTCTTCTTTCTCGATGTGATCTTTCACTTCTTGCACCTTTTCCTTCTTGATATGTCCTTCTATCTTGAGAGTTTGAGGAGTGGTAATTCTTGCCAATGCTTTACAAGATATGGTCTGATTCATTTCTTCTTTCTCTAGGGTGGGGTCGTGGCGTATATCCTCTTCTTTTGATGTTTCTTTATCCTTTTATTCCTCCTCTTCATATTCTATGTAAAATAAGTTCTTCTCAGCACACTTATGACCTTTAGTGCATTTTCTATCACAATTGTAACAAAGCCCTTTTTCTCTTTTTTCTTCCAATTGTTGTGGTGTAACCCTTGTAGGTTGTGGAAGGCTATGAGAAACAACACTTTCATCTTTACAGTTGTGAGGGGTACGATTCCTTGTTTCCATAATTTTGCTTTCCACTATGTAACAAAGCCCTTTTACTATTTCCAATTGTTATGGTGTTGCTCTAAAGAAGGTGTTTCTCTTTGTATCCTCATAATGTGCTATCATTTCCTCCGTGAAAATTGACCACGTAACAAGTTTTTTACGAGAACAAAGCCCTTTATACCATAAAAATTTATCTGGTTCTAAATATGAAGATGCAATACATACCTTTTGTAACAGTGGCACACCATGTAGATCAAAATATTGCTCCATCTGAAGTATTCAATTTACCGGATCCTTGCCATCAAACTTCCTCATCTTGCTTTTTCTTGATTTTAGGAGCTCGATCTTGAAACGACTGTAACTCTGTACTTTTGGATCTTTAAGTTCTAAAATTGCAACCTGCAGTAGCCCTCTGTGCCCTCTTTCCAATGCCACCAGTTTGATCCAAATTGGATTCTCCAAGGAAGAGTTATGTCAAATATCCCAAAGTAACCTCATTATAGACTAGTTCAATAGAGCGAACTTGTACGACGTGCCACGAGTCACTGTTTCGACCTTTGGCTCTAAAAATGATATACAAGAAGCTACATTCCGTCCTCTTTCTGTACCTTCTTACGAAATTTCAGTTAGATGCTCAAAGAGAAAGTTATGATGGTTTTCCCCGGGTCACCTGTTTGGAATGAAATTCAAGAGTCTGCAAGAAGACCAACTTCCTCAGATCATATCTCCACAAATATAGCACGAACAGCTCTGAAATTCGGACCCGAGATTCAGCACGATTTCTTATCAAATGGGTTTTTTTTTCTTCTGAAACGCCGCAGAAAAAAGTTATAGCGAAAATGCCACGATGACCTGTTTGGAGCAGTGAAACCCTAGAATCCAAGCTCTAATACCAAATGTTATGAAACCAGGTCAAGAAAAAGATAGATCAACGCCTTAAAATTCAGCCTCTTCGAGGGGGAAACCTCCTTTACATTACATAAATGAACAATTCTTGGATGATACAAATGAAAAGAACCTCCTTTCTATACATAGGAGTCTAAGGGGTCATAATATAATCAGAGCCAACATAACAATAATAATGTAAGGACACAATAATAACAATAGTGGGCTTCTATGGAGCACAATAGTAACAATATGGGCACTACATGGGTACATCAATATAATAAGTGGGTTGTACAAATAACAATAAGGGGTTACACTAGTAGTATAGGGGCATAACAGACCATCATATCATCAATTAGGATGGGCCATCCTAGCCATAGGCACCTGTCATGAACCAGCGCCAACAATTGGCGCACACATATGGTATTAATAATGTTGTGGCTAAAATGTGGGACGTATAGCACGTTGAGAAACCTTGTGCGCTCAATTTCAGCCACCAACTTCATCGGTTCAAACCTTGTGACACTCGCCTCCTCATAGTAGACTGATTTCAAGTATTTACTGGGTTCTAATTACAGAAATTTCTCATGATCGCCAAAATCCCAATCCTTCATCTTCAAAAATGGTACTCGAGCCAACAAGTCACGCTCAATAGGTACTTCCTCCAACAACAATGGCATGAATACCTTGAATTTCAATGAGTCAGGGTCCTTAGTTACTTTGGCAGTTGATTTCCTTGGGGGTATATATGGCGACAACCAAGAAATTGGCTCTACGCCCTCTACGTTGATATCTTCAATCCCCATAGTTAGCTCTTCTTCATCCACGTTTTGGGGTTCCATAGACTACTTGTTTTTATACATATAGCCCTTCTGTCTATTCCAGTTGAGATTTTGCATGGCAATTATCGAACTAGGGCTTGATGTGGCTTTTGCTCCTTTTTCTCTCCCACCATGGAGGAAGTAGGCTTTGGCCTCAATGACTTTGGTGTTGTAGCAAGGACTGGTGGTGTTGCATCCATGATGTTTATGTCCCATCTCTTCAATAATTCTTGCTCAACCTCTGCCCAACTCAGGTAACCAGACATATAATAATACTCTCAGCTCGTTAAGCGCAACCACACATAACAATTTCTCAAGAAGCAAAGTGGCCAAGTGTGGAGTAGGGTGCAATATTTATAACTTGATTTGAATTCAAACTATCCATTTCTCTGTAAATCTTTCTCATAAATGTTATTTTGGCAGTAGATCCTCCCAGGTTTGTGCCTTAAATGCACTTCCCTACTCTTTTTAATGGAAAAATAGTTGCCAACTCAAAGGTAACTGTTCCAACGGTAACTTTTTGGGTAGGTTGTGCGGCACTCCTCATTGTGGTGTAGATACATCATCGTAACTTCCATCTGAACATTCCTGCAACACATCACATAGCCTTCCTTCTTCGACAATTTTTTTCCTTGGTAGCGTAGTTTATAGTCATACCCTTTCTTTCAACTGCCAGAAGCACTAAGACTTTCCGAAGTCAATTTTGTCATTGTACAGGGGTGGGATCATCCCTATAAGCCTTCAACCTGCTCCCATTAATCCTTCTTGGAAATACTTCCCCATTCAACTTCGCGAGCTGAACTATACCATCATCCAAAATGTTCTTAATGATATAGATCCCAGCAAGTGCATATAAAACTTCCCCGGAAACTTGGTAAACTTGTTGTCATACATTAGTACCAAATCACCATTTTTTAAGGTGTGTTGCTTGATGTGTCAATCGTGCCATGCCTTTTCTCTAGATTTTTGTACCTGCTAATGAAAACCAACCAAAAAGAGGTCTTCCTCTAACGTCAACAACTACACAAGTCGTTCATCCATGATGTCACGATCTTCCATCTCGGTTATTGTTGTGATTCTTAGGTTTGGCATTACGTACTCCATCAACATTACCTCTTCTTATCCATAAACCAGTCGAAAGGGTTTTTCCCCAGTCAATTTCTTATAGGTAGTCCTATAAGCCCATAGAACCACTGGTATGCACACATCCCAATCATTCCTATTAACATTGCATACCTTTGTAAGGGCATTCTCCAAGATCTTTTTGAAAGCTTCAACAATGCCATTCGCCTGGGGGTGATATGGCATACTCTTCTAATGATACATCTGGAACTCATCTGTTAAAGCTACAATTGTCTCATTTAGGAAGTGTGACTCTTTGTCACTCCTAAGAATTTTTTGGCATCCAAACCTTGACAAAATAAACTCAAATGTGAACTTCACAGCAAGATCATCACTAAAATCCTTCATAGGTTGTCTCTACCCATATGGTTAAGTATTTCGCCATAGTGATAATATAACGTGCTCCCATCTTTTTCCCTAGTGGCTGAATAGGTCCAAGGAAGTCAATCACCCACTTATCAAATGCTTGTAATGTGACCTATGGATTTAATGGGAGTTTATCCCTTCTTGACAGTCCCTCGGTCCTTTGACACACATCACATGTAGAGCAGTGTTCCTTGGAATATTTATGTACTGTTGGCCACCATACTCCTAGGCATAGGATCTTCTATGCAGTATGCTTACCTACATAGTGTCCTCCAGCGGCACCATCATGTGCTTCTTCTAGAATATTGTGTCTTTCATATTCATGTACATATCATCATAGGACTTCATCCGACCCCATCTTATATAGTTTTCTTGCAATCACAGAAAAATCAGAAGCCCTGATAGCGTTGTATAACCTTCAAGAGCTATGACAGTAGATAAAAGCTTAATGATGTCTGCAAAATTCTTGTTCGCAACCCTTACAGCAAAGAGTTGCGCATTAGGTAATCCTTCCTCAATATTTATAGGATCTTCGCCATTTACAATCTGAGACAAGTGGTTTGGTCCAACATTCAATCTTGTGGGCTTCACTATGACTTCAAAATCATATTCTTGAAAAAGGAGCAACCACCTACAAATGCCCCCTCCCCCCAACATAGGCTTATTGACCAGGTACTTCAAAGTAGAATGGTCTGTGCACATCATAAAGAGCGCACCTAGTAGATAATGCCTGAACTTTTGTAGTGCATAAACCATGGTCGAACCTTCGTGCTCTGTGGTTAAGTAGTTCCTTTCACCCTTAGATAGTTTTTTATTGGCAAAGGCAATCGGGTGATCGATATGTCTGGACCCTGGTTGTGTTAGGACGACTCCCAACACTATGAAAGACACATCCACATGCACATGAAATTCCTTCTTCCAATTGGGGAATACTAGGATTGGTGCCATAGCCATCTTCTCCTTCAAAGTATCCAATATTTTCTCACAATCGTCATCCCAACAAAATGTAACATCCTTCTTTAACAACTTCGCCATGGGCGTAGTGATTTGTGCATAGGCCTTAATAAACTTTTTATAGTACCGAGTATGACCCAATGTCGTGTGTAGTTGCTTTACATTTCTAGGGGGCTCCAGATTGATAATGATGATGATATTAGCAGGGTCTACCATCAGTCCCTTCCTACAGACAATGTGGCCTAACAATATTTCATAAGGTACACAGAAAATGCACTTCTTCAAGTTTAGAGAGATCTAGTACTTCTTACAGGTATCCAACATTAAGTGCAGATTAGAGATGTGCTTCTTGACTAGCCCAAAAATTGTCCAATCATTGAAATAAACCTCCAAAAACTTGTGAATGAACTCCTTGAATGTCGCGACAACCACCCTAAAGAAAATTGTAGGGACATTTTGAGTCCAAAATGCATAACTGTATACTGGAATGACCCCCATTCAATAGCGAAGGTAGTCTTGCTTCTATCTTCTGGCGCGATCTTAATTTGGTGGTATTCCGAGAATCCATCCGTAAATGAGTAAGCTTCTTGTCTTATAGATGAGGAATGACCTGTTACAGAGTTTTGTGAACCCAACATTTCAGACTACCAAGTGAGTCCATCATCAGGGGATGCGTCAATAGATATTCACCAGATTTTAATGATTTATCCAAGAGCTCTATTTAGGGTATATATAGGTTTTTACATAAAAGATATATGAAATTCGGTCGGCCATTAATCTTATTAATTTATTATTTATTATTATTATTATTATTATTATTTAATTTGTTTAATTAATTAGTTAATTAATAAGTTAAAGGAATAAATTAATTAATTAATTTTATTCTCTATTGAATTAATTATTATGTTTATTAATTTTATATAAAATTAATTATTTAAATAATTTGTTTAGTTAATTCATTAATTTGTTTAGATGATTAATTAATTTATCTGATTAATTAGTTAAAAGAATAGATTAATTAATTAATTTTATTATTTATTAATATGTTTATTAATTATTAATTAATTAATTAATTAATTAATGAGGTAAAGGGATAAATTAATTGATAAATTTTTATTATTTATTGATTTAATTATTATGTGGTTTTTTATGTAAAATTAATTTTTAATTAATTTGCTTAAAGGATTCATTGATTTGTTTGATTAATTAACTAAAAGAATTAATTAATTATTTATTATATTATTTATTAATATGTTTATTAATTTAATTTTATGTATTTATTTCTTTGATTAATTATTTATATATTTTAATTGATTAATTTATTTTATTGATTAATTAATTAATATTAATTAACTAATTAATTAAATAAATAATAATAATAATAAATGAAAAATTAATAAGATAATGGCCGACCAAATTTCATATATATTTTCTGTAAAAACCTATATATACCCTAAATAGAGCTCTTGGATAAATCATTAAAATCTGGTGAATATCTATTGACGCATCCCCTGATGATGGACTCACTTGGTAATCCGAAACGTTGGGTTCACAAAACTCTGTAACAGGTCATTCCTCATCTATAAAACGATCCTCACCTGTATGGATTCATTATTTAACAAGCTTCTTGTCCACCAACATTCTCGAGAACTTCATCTGTAAATGGTGTATGGAAAGGATCATGGATGCATGCATCATTTAGCTTCCGCAAATCTATGCAAATCCTGATATCACCCTTTGTTTTCTTCTCTTGGACCACCATGGGACCGACCCACTCAGATTCCTCTACAGGCTCGATTATTCTGGCTGTGGGCATTCTATCAAGTTCCTCTCACACATTTTCCTTGTATTTTGGGTTCAACATATATGGGCGCTAATTAACGGGGTCCGCATCAAGTTTTAAATTGATCTTCATTACCCCCAAATCTCCTACTATCCCCTTCAAGAAAGAAAACCTGGCTGGAAATAAGTCATGATATTCACATAGCAATTCAAGTACCTTATCCACTATATTTTCATCCCAATAGTCACCAATGTTCGCAAATTTTGGTTCTGTCTTTTAGCCAATGTTCACTTGCTTTGTCCACACCAATTGCAAAATATTAGGCATCTCCACACTAGGTCCCTCAACTTCGCGTTGTCCTTATGATTTAGGGATATTAATATTCCTTGAATCCTCATCATCTTCTTCCATTGTAACATTATAACATTCTAAAGCATGTCACAGCTGCGTACTCCAGTCAGGTTGTACCCATGTGATAGGTTTGATGGGTGTTCGGAAGATGGCTTCCTTAATATCCTGAAGCACTTCATCAATGCATCTGAACCCATATTCAAAACTGAATATGAGCAAGAATATTTCTTTCATCTTATCCCAATCAATGGTCCGGTGTCGTAGCTCTGTTTCTAAATACCAATTCTTCAGAATAACATCTAGGGTATGAATAAAAATATGCACCCACTCAGGTTGAGGTATTTCACCCCACTCCTTATTCCATCATGCCAGATGTTCGCACGGATCATCCTTCCTTGCGCATTTTTAGTGAGTTGAGTGTTCACGTAGCCAAACCTTATTTTCATCATTCAATGATATTCCTTCCAATCGGAAAAATTCTCCCTATGCGTACCCCACCATCTTGCAAGCATGGCTCTTAATGCTAGATCTAAGGCCTAGAACTGATGTTTCTCTGGTAAATCTCTTTCAAATTTTTCAATAAATAAATTGACATCACCCAAGCCATCATAATAGGGTAATTTATGTACCTCAGTAGATACACAGCATAACAATTTTGCAAGCCGACTGCATCACAATGTATAGACCTCATGCAACCAATTCTACCAGTTTTCTAACTCTTCATTTGAGTCAAATTGGAAGGAGCTATCATTTTCCCAACTAATCCTTCGATCCATAGTGGGATTGATCCAATATTCATACCATGTAGTTAACTTATAAATGTGATCAATGTTGTCATATTAATAATAGTCATAGTTCAGTTTTGTGTACCATGCACCTTAAGCGGGATCCAACGGGACAATTACTCGAAGTTCATTCTTCTTAAATACCATGCTTCACTTCTTTAAATGTAGGAATTTACAGGGTAAGTTCCTCAGACAGAACATCAAAGGACATCGCTCACAAACAGATCACAGATCAATACACCAGTATTTTTGACGTGGTTAAAACCCTCAAAGAGGGAAACAGTCCATGGCCTAAGCCAACACGGCCACTTCAAGCAATTTATTAATAAAAGAATGAAATTTTACATAAGCTTCTCTCATGAACAGTTAACCTACAAATGACCCTCCATGCTCTTTAAATAGAGATCATGGACCAATCGGGTGTCAAGCCATGGATCAAGTGTCGGTAATACTGAGGAGAGAATGAACCATCGGATCACTATATATCGTGACTGTCAGATTGGTAAGTTACAAAAGTACATAGTAAAGAAACACACTTTACCTAACTCTACACTAGACCAAGTTTATACTTAACTATTTCCTATGTGTCGGAATATCCTAACATCCCCCCTTAAGAACAACTTGGGATAGGATTGAAGGATTTACAAATATGACACAATAGGAGAAGGAAGGAGGCACTAGAGCCTACCCCCCCTTAGTGACAACTTCCTGAACTCCAACCATAAATCGAAGTTTAGTAAACTTCGTCTCTATGAGAGCCTTTGTAAAGATGTCTGCAACTTGACCATCTATTGAACAATATTGCACTTCAAGAACACGGTCATGAATGAGCTTTCTGATAAAGTGCATGTGCAGTTCAATGTGTTTGCTACGCCGATGTTGGACTGGATCTTTGCATAGTTGAATGGCACTTTGATGATCACACCAAAGTGTAGTCGGATGCTGCTGCTGAAAGCCAAACTCTGATAGGATCTGACGAAGCCACAAGGCTTCCTTACTAGCTTCTACGGCACCATGATACTCTGCTTCTACTGAAGAAAGAGAAATGGCACCTTGTTTCTTACAAGCCCATGTAATAGGTCCTGAACCAAGAGTGAACACATAACCTGCAGTAGACTTCCAATCATCAGGATCACTAGGCCAATCGGAATTAGTGAAACCAACCAATAGAGGAGATGCTTCGACACTGTAATGAATTCCAAACTGAACTGTACCTCAAATATAACGAAGTATTCTTTTAGCTACTTTCCAATGACTTTCACGTGGGTTTTGCATAAACTGAGCAACAAGGCCAACAGCAAAGGAAAGGTTAGGACGAGTATGGGTTAGATACAAAAGTTTTCCTACAAGTTGATGGTATAAGGTAGCATCAACTTCAGGGGAAGTACAAGTGACTGAAAGTTTGGCTCCAGAATGAAAGGGAGAAAGAGCTGGCTTACAGTCTTCCATGTGAAAATGGCGTATAAGATCACAGGCATACTTGGATTGGGAAAGGGAAATACCTTCCTTGGATTACAAGACTTGAAGACCAAGAAAATAATTTAAGTGTCCTATGTCTGTCATTTCAAACTTCTTTTTAAGGTTGGACTTCACATGGTTGATAAGGTTGGGATCACTACCAGTGAGGATAAGATCATCAACATAAAGAACAATAATGAGAAGAGACTTGCCCACTTTCTTGGTGTAGACAGTAATGTCAGAATGACACCTAGAAAAGCCAGATTCTAAAAGAAAGCTATCCATTTTGGCATACCAAGCCCGAGGAGCTTGCTTGAGACCATAAAGAGATTTCTTAAGTCGACATACAAGGCTGGAGTCTGTTTGGATGAAGCCAATGGGTTGTTCCATATAGATTTCTTCATGCAAGTCCCAATGCAAGAAGGCAGATTTAACATCCATCTGATGGACTTCCCATTTTAAAGAGGCAGCAAGGGAAAGAACAAGGCGGATAGAGTTCATTTTGGCAACAGGGGAGAAGGTTTCAGTGTAGTCAATGCCTTCAACCTGTGAAAAGCCCTTAGCAACAAGACGAGCTTTATGTTTATCAACTTTCCCATCTGGTCCATACTTTGTTCTGGAAACCCATTTACATCTAACAAGTTTGCGTCCCTTTGGTAGAGGAACAAGATCCCATGTATCATTTGCCAACAATGAATGATATTCTTCATTCATAGCTGCTTCCCAATGTGGGTGGCCTGAAGCTTCTGCAAAAGTGTCAGGATCATGATTTACTGGAGCTTGAGCCAGTAAAGAAGAGGCTCTTTCAAACTGAGAACGTGTACGTCGCTGATCTGTAGGATCACCGGCAAGATCACCTGCTGCATCCCGAGTAGCACGGACCCATCTTGGAAGTTGAGGATCCTGAGAAGGTGGGGGAGGATTGTCATCCTCACTTTCATCATCTGAAGAAGAAATGTTTTCAAAAGTAGAAGAGATAGGAAGAGGTGGCACATCCGCCGGACTAGGCTCGCAGGCCGATTTATTTTCATCAAATTTTACATCTCTTCTAATGATAACATTTTTGGACTTAAATGGAATAAGTCTATAATCTTTTACATCTTCAGATTATCCAACAAAAGTACATTTCTCACTCTTAGGTTCTAAAGATTTATGCTTTTCATCTGGAATATGGGCCCATGCTTCACTTCCAAAAACACAAAAGTGACTTACATATGGTTTAACGGAACTCCAAGCTTCTTCTGGAGTGATATTCTTTAGAACCTTAGTAGGAGTGCGATTTATTATATAATTTGCGCAATTAATTGCTTCGGCCCAAAAACTAAGACTGAGTCCTTTAGATTGCAGCATACAATTAGCCATTTCCTTTAAGGTGCGATTTTTCCTTTCAGCTACACCATTTTGTTGTGGAGTGTATGGAACAGTATGTTGCATTTGATTTCCATTTTCGGTGCAAAAGTTGATGAATGTGTTTTTAACATATTCTCCACCATTATCAGTTCTTAGCTTAAGAATTTGATGTCCAGATTGTTTTTCAACAAAGGCTTTGAAGGCCAAAAATGTGTTAAATACTTCGCTCTTGAGTTTTAAGAAGTATACCCAACTGCGTCTGGAGAAATCATCAATGAAAGTTAAGAAATACTTGCAGCCAGAGAATGAAGCAACAGGAAGTGGACCACATAAATCACTGTGCACAAGCTGTAAAGGGGCTGAGGCGTGCCAAGAGC
>APFE031347267.1:0-16535 GCA_000404065.3 Pinus taeda
CCCTGCTGAACTGAACATGCACTGACATGCAATTGAGTTAACTGATGTATTAATTAGTTGTATTATGAGTTAATAACTTGTGAATTAATTAATAACTAATTCACCCAACTCCTCTCTAGTCTATTTGCCAGTTAGACTAAATACAACCAGTTTAACAAAGCTAAACTGAACACAACTCCATCAACTGCACCTCCAGTCCACTAAACTAAACTCACTTGAGTTCTAACTGAAGTCCTGCATGCAAATATTAGTCATCCCATAGGTAACCACGTATTTCCTTCTGGGATCTGCATGTACCACATCCGTAGCTCATCCTGAAGTGCTCTAAGAGAATAAGACAAAGTTTATAGTCTAAATATTATTATGAGCTAATAATATTTGACTGTTCTATATTTAGACTGAGCAGTCACTCCGCTGTGGTCTAAAAATAGAAGTCCATCTATTTTTTCCAACTTGATCAATCATCCATAATAGCAACCTGCAATCCATAGACATGATCCATATGTCTAAAAATAGACTTGCGCCTAAAATAGCCTGCGGGCCCACTTAGTGAAGGCGACTCTTTTCACTATGCTCCATTATGTTGTTGCAATCTCAACAGGCTTTTGGTTGTTCTTTCAGAAATTGTGGAGTTTCCTCCTCAAGGGCAAAGGTTTTGATTGCCTATCCATATTCCTTGAAAAGTTATTTCTACATTCCCGTAAGGGAAGGGTTTGCGAATCAGTTAGATATGGCTAATATTCCTATGGAAACCAACCAAGGTACCCTTCCAAAAGGGGATCCTTGTGCTTTTCCTTTCTTTGGAAACATTGGTACTCCCTTAATGGCCACTTTGAATATTCCTGGGTTGAATGTTGGACTACCCGTTTGCCTATGGTCCACTCTGAATATTCCAAATGCTCTTGAAGCCTCTCAGTTGAATGCTTTATTTCAAGGGCATCACATGGGTGCTAATTTTTCATCTTCTTTCGAAGAGAAATCTAGGATTCCTTTTTCCCCTCCTTGTAATAAGAAATCTAAAAAGAGGAGAAAGAGGAAGTCAAAGAAGAAGAATAATTCTAGCACTTCATCTTCAACCTCTACTAGTCATGTGGAAGATGAGTCTTCAACCTCTGCTAGTAATGCTAGAGATGGGCCTTCAGCCACTACAAGTCATGCTGGGGGCACAAGTCTAGTCATTGCAAGTCATACTAGCACTTTGTCTTCAATGTCTGCTAGTCATGTGGAAGATGAGGCTTCAACCTCTGCTCGTCATGTTGGAGATGGGCCTTTAGCTGCTGCAAGTCATGCTGGGGGCATAAGTATGGTCACTACAAGTCATACTAGCAAAGAGGCACCGACCTCTATAAGTCATGTTCAGGACTCTCCGCAAACCACTACTAGTCATGTTGGTGGAATGGGGGTTGATAAGAAACTTGGATGTAGAAGTTTTAAACCTAAGTTCCCTTGTAAGATATGCAAGGGAGACCAGCTTACTCATTTATGCCCTGGTATTCCAGAGGTCCAAAGGATATGGTCCGAGTTTGAAAGTACTTCTACTCCTACATTTGATTTGGTTTCTCATCAATCCCATCAACCATTGGTTGATAATGTGGTGGCGCCAGTGCAATCTCTGGCTGATTACACTCCTCTTTTGGGGGGTGAAGCACCTAACAAAAGAGTCTTCTTGATCTCTAGTATAGAGTCTTCTAGTATAGGGGGCATTCCAGTTTCTTCGAATGTTCCCCCTCCAAGGTCTAGGAGTGTTTCCTTCGATTGGGATAGTCTTGTTGAGCCTCGTCTTCCTTCCGCTGCACCTTTCCAAATAAAGGTCAGAGTTAATTCCAAAAATGTCTATCGATGTATGGTGGATGAAGGATCCTCTGCAAGTATTATATCCTCTTTGACTTGGAAAGCTTTAGGTTCCCCAAAGTTGTTGATAGCTCAGAGTCAGTTGTTAACCTATGATAGAAGACCTGGTGAATCTATGGGTGTTCTTCCTCAATTTCCTATCAATTTAGGTGGGAAGACTGTCTTAATCAATATGATGGTGGTTGATAGCCCTTTAGACTTTAATATGCTACTTGGTCATGATTATATCTATGCTATGAATGTTGTGGTGTCTTCACTCTTTCGAGTAATGTGCTTTCCTCATAACGGGAATATTGTCACTATTGATCAGCTTGCATCTGATAATTACCACCCTAATTCGACTTTACTGTAGAATGCCCCTTGGTTTGTTCCAAGTGTTCAAGTAGACTCTACCCCGCCATGGGTGAATTATGTGGCATTGAATCCTCAATGTTCAAATGCTTCTGAGAAGGATCCTTTGACCTATTATTCTCCTTCTTGGGACTTGGTCCTGGCAGTTGATTGAGAGATTCTTGCTATAGGGACATGGGACCCTTTAATTCCCTCTATTGATCCTTGTAGTTCTCATGGTTTCCCAGAACTTGTTTTGCCTTCACAGGAGGAACTCTTTGAAGCCATGAGTTATGACTACTAAAGGAATCCTTGGCCTGAGCCCTGTAAGGGGTATTTTCAGATGAACTATTATGCGTAAGCCACAAGGTTGCATGGTTCCCTGTACCATATTGTATATATAAGGTACATATTTTTGAGTTTTGTATTCTATAACACAAGATTTTATATGAAGTTTATATGTGGGATGTATTAACTTCTTGTCTAGTGTTCCTATTTATGTATACAGAACTTGGAAGATTTCTCCTTTGGAAATTTTTATGGTTGGTCTGTTATGACAGGTATTGGTTTCCGAAACTGGCATATAGGTTAGGTTTTTCCACCTGCATTGTGCACTTATCAGTTTCCTTTTCCATTTTTTGCCTTAGGATCGACCCCACCAAGTTATGGTGTGGAACCTTCTTATTGCTTAGAAGTATCATGACTTGTGTGGTAGAGCCTGCCTTATCATGGGTGCCCTAGTTAGTACCTTGTTGTTACTTGGCACTCATGCTGATGTTTTGTCCTTAGGCTCAGGAGTCCTCTGTAGTCCCGCCATGACTTATAAGATGAAGAATCATTTCTCTTTGCTTCTTTGTTTTGTTCTGGCCTTATACCCTAAAGGCTCCTTTATGTTGAGTTGTACTACTGCATTGCATTTTGACTATCTACACCTTTTGGCCTTAAGCCGGCTTCACTTGGACTCATGTTTAAGCCAACTTTTGACCATGACGACTGCAAAATCAAACTTGCATACCTTTGACCTCTGCAGCTTGACACACCTTGACCCGTGGAAGGAACACACCTTTGAGTGTCTCTGGCCAGTTTTCGCCTCCGTGCATCGAGCATAGGAATGTTCCAATCCTAGGAACTAGATCATCTGCTTTGTTGACACTCGTTCTTTCCACTGTACTATAGCATTATTTTATTCTTTTTCCAACTTTAAAGAAAAAGACCAAAAAAATTATATATTTCAAAAAAGAGCGGGAACGGGACAATATTTCCATTTATTGTTCGCAGCTAGAGTTAGTCATGTCGCCCTTGAACAAAGCACTCGAAACAAAGTCTCCTCTGCTTGGGTGGGATTTAGTTTGACTTAGGTATGCCTTAACCTTGTTATTGAGTCAGTTCTCCCCCGATTGGTTATATCTTCCAATCGTATGGAGGGTTTGTTTATGCCTCCGACGCAAAGAATTTATACAGAGTCATCATATGCTGTCACATAGTCACATTGAGTCGTGCTTTTGTTCAAGGGAAGTTAGCTTGAGTTGGCCTCTCTGCGATGTCTCTTGACTTATTTTTCAGTCAGCCATCCCGGCTTGTTAGTGCTATGTCTATCATCACATCAGTTATATTGGTCCTTTACTCGTGCTGATTTGAGAAGGTCTCCATTGACTTCTTGCTGGCGGGTCTTGTCCTTATCGACGATGACATCTTGCTCTGAGTACAGGCCTAGACCTGCACCCTGGCCCTATTTTCATTATTGAAAGGTCACCTTGTGCTCAACATTGATCAGTATCATGGGTCTCTAACTGAGTCGTTTCCCTTGTGTTTGACATCAGCTTACATTATCACACATTGGGATTCGTGCAGTACCTTGGTTTCCATTTGACCCTATTGGTGGATACATTGCCTCTGTGTTAGCTTTCATTATTGGTTGGCTCAGAGGGTTTCTGGCGTGCGCTAGCCACATCTTGTGTACGCCGGAAACATACTTCAGTTGGGTTACTACATCGTTTTCGTCCGATTCCTTTCACATTATTGGCCTATAGGTTACACTCGTGCTAGATTGATGGAGGATGCCTTAATGCCTTCCTTCTAGCGGATCTTTCCCTATCGACTTCGACTCATTGCTCTGGGGAAAAGATCTAGAGTTCATTTGGTAGTACCTTGGGGTTTGCAGTCATTAGTGGCAGATCCTTCGCTATCAATAGTGGGAAACCATCATTTTCTCCTGATCGATAGATTTTTACAGGTGTTCAACTCCAACTCATCTATTCACACTTGTTGGATTCTACTAGGTACCTTGATGCTCATTATCATTATTAGTGAGTAGTCTCGCATTTGTTAACGGTATACATCAATGACCAGTAATCAAACGATTTCTCACATGGTCGACTTCAGATCATTTATTCCCATGCTGTAGAAATGTACCACGGTGGTCGGTGAAGACCTCAGGTTGTATCAGCATTCGTTGGTTCACTTGATAGTTGCTCCTATCGCTGCTAGTAGATACCACTTCGCCTTATATTTTGCAGTCATTCATGGCGACATTTTATATGCTGGCACTTGAGTTTGCAGTGTAGAACCATCTTATTCCATCATGTTCAGTTGGTAATTTTTGGGATCAGTCTTTGATATCAGTGACCCGCTTCATCTTTCAGCATCATTGACATTCTTATATGTGACATTCAGACATGTACTTGTTTGATCATGATCAGATGATCCATTATGTATTTTCCAGTCATTTATACTTGTATACTTGGTGGATCACACTGGTACTTGATATGCGGACATGCTGTGTTTTCTCTGAGCATGGGTATGCCCGCCTCAGACAATGTTTCTTTCTGATCTCCTTTTGTGGCTTGGCAGGCTGAATTCTGGTGTAGTCCTTCTCAGTTTTCGACAGATTTCCTTTCCATGAACTTACTTAATACATTTCGGCCATCATGTACCCCTTCTATCCTCATATATTAGGGGGAATTTGTTATAGCTCCAAATCTCACTCTTGAGGTTTGTGATGCTGCACTCATGGCCTAGGGCAACCCCTCCTTCCAGACCTGGTCCCAAATTTAAAAAAAACTGTGTTTTTTCCCTATATGCAACATTTCCCTGAGCTAAATGCGTGTATATGCGGGTCTGTGTATACCCAACCCACGTATATGTATAAAAACACTTAAAAAAAATAAATCTCCTTAATTTCTAGCGGAGATCACAGGTTTTACCTGTTGATTACCTGTTAGTACCCGTGGCCCAACTGTTCCCAACGAATTCCCAACTAAAAAACTACTTTGGGAGAAGTATAAAAAGGCTTCTATGGGAAGGCCAAAGGGAGGAGAGAAGAGAGATAAAGATTGCTATGTTGAGATTTCCCTGACCAGGTCTGAAGATCCTTGTGCCTCCTGCACTTCCCCCATTCTACAGGAAACCCTTGTTTCCTTGTGTGTGTTGATGATTTCATACTACTTTAGAGATCATGGAGTAAGTCATGGAAGGAGTTTGTTAAAGGCTTGAGACTGGACGAATCCGGGAGACGATTCCGCTTGGAGCCTGCAAAAGGATGACTCAGATGAAATTGTTCCTTTTCTGTACTTTATTTGTCTATAATAAAAGAAACACATGTCTTTGTTCCTGATATAGATCTTCTTCATGTTACGATATTCATATTATGATTCATATGTGAATAGTTGTTTAATTGCATAACTAACTGCCTTTCCTTATAATATGAAGATGGTTTCTTTATGACGTTTAGTCCATATACTACCGTACTTTCTTGAATTGATTGTTTTGCAAGTCAAAGGAGCAAAGGAACTCTAAGAAGGGTTTGGACCCTGGAAGGCTCTTCTCAAACGTAGGACCTCAGGTATGCCCCCTATCGTAGAGTTTGCTTATAGTAGCATTATGATTGCGGAATGTGTGTTTCTTTGCATAGATAACCTTCAGTCTGCTAGGGTATTCACCCAAGACCCTAGGGGAGTTTATCCCACAACACATTTCCTTGGAGGCTTTTGGATGAGTTTGTGGAGAATGATGGACACCAAGATGAAGAGGAGTACAACATTTCATCTACAAACCGATGGGAAAACATAGGTTGTCAACAACACCGTGATGCATTTACTCTGGGGCTATTGTGGCAAACATCCCAAGTTGTGGGAGGAGCATATTCCTTATGTACAATACACATACAACATGGTTGTGCATTCATCCACTCAAAGCTCACCATTCGAGACATGCTTTGGATATTTTCCAAAGGGATCCCTTAAACATGGTCTTTGGGAGAGATGAAGATTATAGTGAGAAAAATAATAGGGACGAGGCATGGAAGTTCATTCAGTGAATTCAGATGATTCACTAGGTAGTGCAGGAGAAATTGGAGAAAATCCAAACTCAATACAAGGCTCGACATGACAAGCACCAGGTTGATCACCAATTTTAGGTTCGAGACAGGGTGTGGCTCCAGATCAGCAAAGACTTGTTAGCATACATGCATATGTATTCAGTGGTGAACGTTGAAAACTTGAAGGTTTATGAGCCTCCTTTGATCATGGACACCAAAAAGGTTTGATAAGTTCCTACAGTTGACAATTTTGCACTTGAATACTTGGAAAAGCTACCTGAAGATATCATTATTGACAGGAGAACCAAAAATTCATGATGGGGAGATGTGGAGTACCTTCATATTAGTTTCAAGGGAATGCATCCAAGTAAGACCCATTGTATTGAAAAGGATAAAGTAAGGGAGTAGTTCCCTCACTTGCCAATTGCCTAATAAATATTTTGGTGGCCCAAAAGCTCATTAGTGGGGAGGAATGATCCAGGAGGATCCTAAGAGGCCAAATTTTCAAAGTCCTCAAACACAGCAAAACTAGTCCCAAATTGAATACCTCATCATTCTAAATCCAACGGGGTGAACGACACATAAATCTGACATCGTATGAAGAAGTTATAGCCTGCTAAAGTTTCTTGGAGACAACTAAATGTTTTGCAGTCAGGACCCACAGGTGACACATGGCATGCTGATGTGAATAGTATGGATGCTGACACTAGCCATATGGATGATGATGTCAGCAGGGTGATGTGGCCACATGGATGAAGGAGATCCAATCAGGTGATGACACGTGGCAGGTGACGTCATCAGCTTAGTCAACTGTACGAACCAATCAGAGTGTGCCACATGGTGCCCAGTCAGCCTTGTCGGTTTTTTCTAAGGAGGCAACATATTGCACCGTTCTGGCCACTCACGGTGATGAAATTATCCCTTGCTTAAAATGTCGAGTGACCCCTAAAAATATAGGTGGGAAACCAAGTTAATTGAAATTACTTTATAATAAAATTTAAAAAAAACCGGTTGCTTGTGGGTAGCTGGTCAAACCCTACCGACCGACCAGCCGAACCATGCAACAAAATTATATTAAAATATATATTATTACAACTACCAGTAGCAGGAGTTGAACCCACTCGATGGGTCCACCGACCCAATATTAAACTCCTACCAAAAAATAAACTGTTGAACAATTGTAATGTGTAAAAGTGGGATTCAACTCCTAGCCCCCAAACCCTAATCCGAAGCATTACCACTGGGCCATGAGTGGTGGCCTTTGATAGGTCCGCCCAATTGCAAATATTTAAACGCCATTGGACTGAGCATTAGGGTAGAGGATGCGTGGAGTGTAGGCCAAGTTGTAGAGACATGCTAGAACCAGTGCCGAATTGGCGTCCCACCTAAGTGTGATTTTTGAGACAGATTCCATTGGAATCTTGGGGAATATTCCCATAAGGAATCCTATAGGGAATCTAAAAGATTCCATAGATCCCCAAAGGTTACCATCACAGAACAGGGCTGACTTTATAGTCATTGTTCATGATTTTTTGCCAAGAGTCGAACCATGTAGTTTGTTTCTTCAGCAGAGGTCTACATTTTCAGGCCATCCCTGGAAGTGGAGGTATAAGGTGTTAATTTGAAATTGCATGTAATTTGATTTCACTGCCAATTAATGAAAGAGGCCTCCCCACATCGATCAGGCCTAGAGACGTAGCCCACACTAGGTGAACTCCGTTATCAACTTGTTTTTGTGCCTTTGATATCATAGTTGCTTTTCATTTTTGCTTCTTTTATGTGTATGTTTCACTTGGTTACATGCTCTTTTAAATGCAATTATGTATGCATCCTTGAAGTAAAATATCAAGATCAATGATGAGGGGATCTTAACATTTCAGAATAGGAAGTATATGACCAATGTCAAGGAATTAAGGAAACTCATCATGGATGAATTCCATAAAAGACCTTACTCAGGTCAACCTAGATATCAAAAGATAATGACAACCATGAAAAGGACATACTTTTGGTCATGAATGAAGAAGGATACTACAGAGTACCTTGCCAAATTCTTGGAATTCATTGGGAATGATCCATTTTGAGGCAATTTTATGGAAGGAAATGAAACACCCATATTAGTTGGGATGATCCAGTGAATAGAGTACTTATTGGTCCATATATTCTAAAAGAAATGGAGCAGGAAATAATCAAGATTAGGAACAATTTAAAGGCTGCCCAGGATAGGTACAAAAGTTATGCAAATAAACATAGATTACATAAAGAGTTTCAAGTGGGAGAGTAAGTTTATCTCAGTATTAATCCAAAGAAAACTCAATAAAAATGGGCTCATGTGCCAAGTTTGCACTCAGATATAGAGTAACATTACTAGTTTTAGAAAGAGTGGGGCCAATGGCCTATAGATTGGCCTTGCCACCCGCAATGAAAGCTCATAATATTTTTCATGTTTCCTTGCTTAAGAAATATGTTCATGATACTAATCATGTTATTGACTATTTTTTGATGCATGGGGAACTAGAGGGAGAGTTCCAACCAAAACCACTATGCATCCTAGCTCGGAGGCAGATCACACTTCGAAATAGAATAATAGAACGATAGAGAAAATCAAGGTGAAATGGAAGAATTTGAACTTGATGAAGCCACCTGGGAGATGGCTGAGAAAATAAGGGCATAGTACCCATCTTTTGTTTGTTGAATAATAAAGTGTGAGAGCTATATGCATATAAAGCTCAAGTTTGTTTTATTTATGCTAAGAAGAACACCAGGGATGATGTTCCCTTTAACACGGTAGGATTTTTGACACCCCTAGTACTTGTTCCCGTGATTTTTGTAATGTAAAAATGTAATGGCCTGAAGTATGGGACCAAAGATCTATGATGTAAGAGGAAATAAGAAATATGAATCCATGTGGGATTAGTTAGCACCTTAAATTAATTTTAAGATGAAAATAATGAAAAAGTAAGGAAGAGGAAGAGTCCAACAAGAATATGAAGAGATCCCCAGGGATATAATAAAAATGGAAGCACGTAACAATGTGGGGTTGGACCTCTTCTTGGTTGAGCTCATGAGAAAAGTCAGAATAAGCTATGAGCTGAGGGAATGAGATTTCCCTGGGAGAAATAATTGTGACTAGAAGAGCAAGAGGAAATGGTACTGAGTGCTTGTTGTCGGTTGATAAACCACTTATGGAGTGTTTGACACAACTGAAAAACCATTCAGAGTGCTTTATAGGGTTGAGAAACAACATGAAAAATGGTACTTGCTAGGTATGATAAACCATATGTAGAAGGTTGCTTGTTGTGGGTTGATAAACCACTCATAGATTTCTTGACACAACTGATAAACCACCCATTACTATGAAATTCCATTGTGCTTGACTAACTAATAACCCACCCAGGGTGCTTTCTGTGGGTTGAAAAACCACTCATACAGTGCTTGGCGCAACTGATAAACCACCCATACTATGAATTCTGCTATGTTTGAATAGCTGATAAACCACCCAGAGTCATAAATCCATATCCTTTATGTCCTAAAGAAGACTCTCTGCAATTATGCTAAAAAAATAATTCCCTTAGATCGTGGATTTGGCTCAGGGGTGACTACTGTAAGTAATCTTGGCTACAATAGGTCTAAGGTTGGGTAGAAAATAAAAGTCCCATTTTCAGTTTCCTTTATTTTTTGAATTGTAAATGAAAATTATCTAAGTTGAGAGCTATGAGATTAAATAAAATTCTCTGTAAATCTTGCATGATGTTGTTGCATGAGCCTTTCTGATTGACTTACTTGAATTTTTTGTGAATTCTGTTTAAGAGCCTTTGCCATGCAATTGTGTGGTTCTTGTTTGAAAATGAAATGCTTATAAGGTAGGGGAAAATGTTGATTTATGTGCTTGTATATATGTTTATACATATAGTAGGACTGTAAAGAGGGTTTCCTAATTATTTTGTGGAATGCTAATGTTTCAGTGGCTATCTTGGCATCGTATGCCTTCCACTTTCTATTTTAATCTTGCTACGCTAGTCTATTTCTCCAAGGAAACCTACAAGAATCTATTAGGCTGAATGGGAAATTCCCCGATCTATATGGACATGTCCCTAAAATATGCCTTGTGTTCCTGTCATCAAGAACCTTGAGACAATATTCTTGTAGGAAGCTCGGGAGGGATAACATCATGTGTGTTTCATAGGACCCTAAACTATGTCATAGGTCCAAACCCCTATAGAACCACTATGGTAGAGCCATGGTCATAAACCTTCATAGATGGTTCAGGTGGAAGGGCCTTATCCTTAATCCCTTTAACCTCATTTGTGATGACAAGCTAGAGTTATTAGGATGCATAAAGGCTAGTTTGTAGGCAAATTCACTAGCTCATATGACTGCATTGCATGAACGAGTGCAGATATTGTATAATGGTTATCTGAGAATGAGTGCAAGAAGATCAAAGGATCCCAGACTGTATTTTTTCAGATCTTACTCCTTGGATGTTATTCCCTGGGAGCGTAAGCGAAATGCATATTTCAGTGAAAGTGGGATGATATTCCATGGATGTTAGTTCCCTAATTGTTACTCCCCGGATGTTATTCCCTAGGAATGAAAGGGGGATGCATATTTGAGTGAAAGAGGGATGATATTTCCCAGATGTTAGTTCCCCATATGTTACTCCATGAATGTTATTCCTCGGATGTTCTTCCCTAAGAGTGAAAGCACGATGCATAATCGAGAAAAAGTGCGATGATATTCCATGGATGTTAGTTCCCCAGATGTTATTCCTAAGATTTGCAAGTAGGATACATATTTTAGTGGATGTGGGATGCATATTTGAGTGGAAGTGAGATGTTATTCCCCATATGCTTGAAGCTGGGCACACATTAATGAGGGGCTAGGATAACTAGCCCATAAGATCTATCCTAGAAAATTTAAAAAGGGCACAAATAAGGAAGATATGGGGATGTGAAAATTCTATGTCAATAAGCAATTCGTCAAATGACCATTGGTGGTTCAACCCAAAAGAATTACCCGAGAGAAAATTTGAAAGTGCAAATCTTTAAGGGGGAGGGTAACAAGCCCAAGTAACAAGAGTTTTGTCAACATATGATGACACCCTCGATATATATATATATATAATATATATATATATATATATATATATATATATATATATATATATAATTATATATATAGTATATATATATCTAATGTGGAATCTATAACAACATAAATATAAGTAGGGGTTACAAGGAATAATGTTATGAATTGGTTGACAACTAATAAGCCCAATCCAAGTGGCATTGAGACACTGGTTAGGACCGTCACGTGGAAGAATAGTGACATGGCCCTTTTGATTTGTTAGAATTCAATTAGCCATAACTTTTGATCCTTAGGTTTAATTGAAGTAAAATTTTATAACACCAAAACTGTCTCGACGAGATGAATGCAATGGTGATGTTTAACTAAGGGTCTAAGAGAATTGTAAAGATCAAATTTTTTAGACCCCATTTCCATATGGACACCTTGGATATTGGGTTAGCATAGTAACCACCTCCTTTTAACCATTGTTTTGGTGAGGATTAGGAGGGGGTGTGTTATATCGGGGTAAAGGGTATTTATTTTTAATGACAATTTTTTTTAGTTTCATATAGTCAATAGATAGCCTCATTGTCCCATCTTTCTTTTTAACAAATAAAACTAGTGCACCCCAAGGAGACAAGGCTATGTGTTCTATACTTTTTATCCAACAATTCTTGCAATTGAATCTTCAGCTCCATTAACTCAGGGATCCTCACACTATATAGAGCTTTGGACACTAGAACAACTACAAGGATGAGATCAATAGTAAAATCTATATCTCTCCTTGGAGGCAGTCCTGGTATCTCCTCAAGAAAGAGATATTATTTTAAAACAGGATAATCTTCTAAAGATGATTTTTGTTTATTTTTGGCTAAATCATCGACCTAAACAACATATATTTGACAAACTTTGCAAGCACATTTCTTTAGTTGTAAGGAAAAAATCTGCCTTATTGAAATAACTCTTGGCATCCGCTTAACTATGTAGTCCTCTCCATTATCATCTACACAGGTGAAGGATTTATCTATGCAATTCAAAATTACTTTATGAGATTCTAACCTGTCCATTCCAATTAGCACATCATATGACCCAAAAAGTAAAAGTTTTAGACTCAGTTGAGTGTTCATTCCATTCAAATTCAATAAACAATTTTTGTTGATTTGAATTTTTTTCCTTTTCGTTCTTATGGCTAATTGTACTAACCAAGGTCTTATTTGTTTTTCCTTCCTAAGTTCACACTTTTCAATTGTAGTAGGGGAAATGTAACTTAAGTAGATCCAGGGTCTATTAGACTGGTGGTATTCCCATTTTCCATCTAATGTAGCACTAATCCTTAGAAGATTTTAGGCAATTCCATTACTAGTTGAAGCTTCCTACAGGTTATTCACCATACCCATTTTGTTTGTTGGATTTTGTGGACAATCTCTCCACAAGTGATTTTCACTACAACCCCAACATTTAATCAGTGGTCTAGTTACTTCTACAAAAAATTTATTCCATGTCCCAACTCGTCAATTTTTTTGTCCAAAATTCCTTTCCTGATTCACACTTTTGCTATAATTACCTCCTTGGTTACTTTTGGAAGTATTTGGAAAAGGAAGTTTCTTGAACCCATTTTTTTAGTGTTGAGCTTCTCATGCTTTTTGGCCATCCAACTTTTTGAGTTTTCATCTTTCTTCTGATTTTCAACAACACACAACTTCGCCTTTCTTATAATTTCATCCATGGTTTTGGGTTATCGAACTAAATTCTTTCTTTGTATGAGAAAGGTAAAAAACTAAGAGATATTTTTATTTTTTCCTTTTCCTCCTTTAAGTATTGCACATACCTCAACAAACTAATAAAATAGTTTACAAACTCATCTATGGTAGGCTATTCCAATCTTAACTCATTAAACTCTCTAGCCTTTTCATCAAAATACCTTTCAGTTAGATATTTCTTTTAAAATTCTTTCTTAAAGAGTTTCCAAGTCATATTTTTACTTATGATTATCCTAAAATCTTTATTCTCCTCCCACCATAAAGTTTCCTTACTAGTCAATTGGTAAGTTGCCAATCTTGCCTTCAAATAACTCAGATAGTTGTAGACTTCAAAGTATTTGGACATATTGAGGAGCCATGCCTCTGCTCCTTCTTTAGATTTACCATCAAAATTAGGAAGCCTAATATTTTTAAACTCCCCTTGTAGCTAAGATGTATTCCTCTTCTTCCTGGATGTCGAAGTGCTACTCTCAGACTTCTATTCTCCTTCCTTATCAAACTCATGAAATTCACTTCCACCTGAAGTTATAGAATATGTTGTCTCACTCCTAGCTCTCATTTTATGAGTTTTTGTTATTTTCTTATTAACTTTGTCTTGTCCTAATTTCCTCAATAGATAAAAAATAATCTCCTACTCTTCTTCTTTAGTTTTGGACAACCTTTCTTGATTCACCTCTATGTTATTTAGGTCCATCTTCAAGTGTTAAAATTGGCAAATAGGGCCAAACTCCATGTGGGTCACCTTATTCATGGCTGATAATATTTTTCCTAGATTCCTCTCGTCGAGAGGTGTAGGATTAATCTAAATATCATCTGATTCCGTTAAGTATTTATGGAGATATGAATTTATTTTGATTATGGAATAATTCAACAACTCATGTAGGCTTAGAAGCCCAACATACACATCTATTCATCATCAAAATTTGTATATAGATACAGGAGGCCTTTTCTTCATTTGGACACTCACTCTCATCACATCTCTCTCTCTCTCTCTCTCTCTCTCTCTCTCTCTCTCCTATGTAGAAAAGAGGCTCTTATCCTACTGCACAGAAAGGGACTCTTCTCTCACACGTGTGGAAGGAAGGACGTAGAATTTAGGGCTACAACTGTAGATTGGAAATTTGACCAATGTTGACCATCAGACTCTCTCTCAGAACTGTGGTGTAGGTGGAACTGACTCTCCTCAGAAGGCCATACATTTTGGTGAAGGAATCAAGGCAATCTGATGGTCTGTTTGCAAGATATTGTATGCCCTAGTTTAGGGCTGATTTAGGGTTTGTTGCTGCTAATGCAAATCAGATTTTTGTACTATTTCTCTCTGCTAAATCATTGAAGATAAAAGAAGATTTGATCAAAGGGTTTCCCCATATTGGGGTTTGTCCTTGGCTAGCTACCACATCTTGTGTCTCTTGTCTTGGCTTGTTTTTTGTTGATTGTTTAATGTTCTATCTGCACTTTACTTAATATACATGTGATTGCTAATCTATGGATAATAATAATGAAAAGAAGTAAATTGCTCTAAGCATATAACATACCATAACTTAACATGGGATCAGAGCTGAGGTGAAGACAAAGCCCAATCAAGAGCAAGAGAAATCACAAAGAGAAGATTTGTAGGCTATCCTAAAAGAATTCATGGGGTCCTCAACACACTTCCTTGCTGAAGACAAGCTCTATGAGAAATATGACTACCACGGATGGAAGATGTCTCTCAATCTAACATTAGAAGAATAGGAAGTGTTGGACCATGTGAGAGGCGGAATTGCTGAACTTCCATCAAATGCATTTGCTACTGCTAGGAACACGTGGATCAAGGGGGAAGTAAAAGCTAAGAAGATAATCCGAGACTCTATTGATAAATGTTCGGTGGCCTACATCTCTGATTTGAACACCTCCAAGGAAATCTGTGGTAGACTGGTGAGTTTATTTAAAGTTAATGAGGAAAATCAAGTTTTGTTTCTTAGAAATAAGCTGAAGGAAATTAAGAAGAGCAAAGATGAGAGCATGAAAGCATATTTCTTAAGAATCACCGAGATCAAGAACGATCTCCTATCTATTGGAGAAATTATTACTGATAGGGAAATGGCACTCTCAATCCTTGGAGGATTACCATCCGAATGGTATGTGTTCATGACTACTCTTCTCAACAATAATGTAATTCTTGGTTTCGAGGAATTAATGGCAAGATGCATTCAAGAAGAAACAAGGATAGAAGAGAAAGAAATGCCCATGCCTAAAGGTCCTCTTGTTGCTTTTTCTTCTCATGCTAAGAAAATAAATAATTCTGTGACTAAATAAAAAAGAAAGGTTGTACCTAAGGGTGGAAGAAAAGGACGTTGTTACATTTGTGATAAAGCAGGTCACTATGCAAGGGAACACCCTGATAGAAGGAACTCTCACCAAGACGATGATGAAAGTCCATCTCATGGCAATCAAAGGAATGGAAAGTCTAATAGTAGAGGTAAAAGGAGTACTAGAAATCAAGGAAGAGGGCAACCATTCAAGAAGGCTAGAAATTCAAAGTATGAATCTAACACTGTTGACAATAAACAGGATGAATATTATCTACCAGCTACTCTATCTACCTCTGCTCCTCTAGACTCACTGGGAAATTAGCTTATTGATAGTGGTGCCTCAAGGCACTTCACTAGTTACAAAGAAGTTCTCCATAATCTGATAGAGAAAGAAACTAACTTGGAAATTGTCCTTGGAGATATTATGAAATATCCCATGAAAGGTGTAGGCAATGTCTCTCTTAAATTGAATCAAGGTAAGACGATCCACTTACAGGATGTATTATATGTACCTGACCTCAAAAAGAACATGGTGTCCATCTCGATAATGGAAGACAAAGGCTACAAGGTGACCTTCAGTGATGGCAAGGTACGCGTATGGAAAAACAATGTTAAAGATGCCTTCACTCTTGGGTTTCAAGTTGATTCATTATATCAGGTCAGTGGAAGTTTGCTAGGTGTCATGTCTTGTGACACATCTCTTCAGTTCAAACTTTGGCATCAGAGGTTTTCCGACCTTCATTATAAAACTTTACCCGATGTAAAACAAATGATGACAGGGATGCCTGAATTCTAAGTAGAGAAAGAAGGTGTATGTCCAGGATGTGCCAAAGGAAAGCTCAAAAGGGGACCATTCCCCTCAAGCCAAAGCAAGACCTTCGATATATTACAGTTGGTTCACTCAGACATATCTGGTATGAT
>APFE031347269.1:0-13362 GCA_000404065.3 Pinus taeda
ATATAGGAGTCTAAGGGCTCATAACATAATCAGAGCCGACATAACAATAATAATGTAAGGGCACAATAATAACAATTGTGGGCTTCTATGGGGCACAATAGTAACAATATGGGCACTACATGTGTACATCAATATAATAAGGGGGTTGTATTAATAACAATAAGGGGTTATACTAGTAGTATAGGGGCCTAACATTCTGCCTCTTCCTCTCTTGTTTCCTTTGCCTTGACCTCTACCACTTCCAAAAGACATCTGGGTCTTAAAGGCTTGCTCTAGAGATGATTTTTCATTTATACTCAACCTGTGTTCATGTGTTATCAGTTATGCATGTAGCCCATCAACTGAGAAGTTTGAGAGATCCTTTGTCTCTTCTATGGTGGTGACAATCACATCAAACTTTGAGGGTAGGATCCTCAATAGTTTCTCCACAATCCTCCTTTCTTCAAGAATTTATCCATGAGTCCTTATCTGTGTGACCAGACAATTCATGTGTGAAGAAATGAGTCAATATTGTTATGAACTTCCTTCTGCAAGATTCTTCAAAAATCTCTCCCCTCAGCAACTGGTAGTTTTTGTTGTCTTCATGTTCTCCTGCCAGTAGGTTGTCTTGAAGAGTTTTCCAATGCTTCTTTGGATGTCTTGGCTGCTGCTATCCTTGGAAACACACTCTCATGCACTTCTTGATACAAAAATATGAGGGCTTTTGAATCCTTCTTCCTATTGCTCTTCAACAGATATTTCTCTTCCTGAGTTAATCTGTTAAGCTCATTTTCATCTGCTAGTTCTTCAAACCCATATTCAACAAATTCCCATAGATCTTGTGAGGAAAACAGGGCTCTCATGGTTATTACCCAATAGTCATAGTTTTTCCCATTAAATTGTGGGAGCTGAGTATTAAACATACTCATGCTAGTGCTTGTGCTGGTGCTGGAGCTAGCCATTCTTGCACTCTAAACTATGCTTCAAAATACAGACTGTGTATTTAAAAATCATTGTCTGTCTTCAACAACAACACATAAAACTAATATGGAAAATAACTACATCCTTTCTTGACTATCTTCACTCTGCTGGAGAAGCTGCTGCAGCAAGAAATAATTCCTTCACTTCTTTGACACCTTCAAAAAGCCTGGACAAGCTCTGATACCATGTTGGGAATTTCTGATAATTCCAGAACAGACAAACAGAGAATAATACTCTATTTTTAACACAGGAAATTTAAAAAAAAAAAATCGTTTGTAGAATACGGTGTTTCAGCAACGCAAAACTGGTGTTTCAGCAACACTGTTTTTGACGCAACGAAACAAAAATAATATTTTCTGATAACAGAGTTTCAGCAACGCACAAAAAAAGGGACTTTGTATTCATTAACAATACTTCCTCTAACAGAGGGATTACAACAAGGCTGCTTCAGAGGCAGTTCAAAAACTTCACTCTCTCAAAAAAAATTACATTACTATGTCTGCACTGTTGTACATTACAGAAAGCAAAATACTCTGTCTCCTCTTAAAATCAACACACTGTCTTTGCACTGTTGCGTCTGCACTTTGCACTGTTGTGTCTGCATTGCTGTGCATCTACAAAACACTCTATTTCAGCTCAAAAATCTTACACTAGTGTCTGTAAATTTTTCATTCATACATATGCGTTGCTGCGTATTACAAAAAAAAAAACTATCTCTGCACTACTGTGCATTACAAAGAGCACTCTGTCTGTCGTCAGCTCACACTACTTAGAAAGAAAAAAAACATTACATTTCATATATGGCAACCAAAAAAAAGATTGCGTGAACCAAAAAAAACTACTTGAAATTTTTATGACAAGACCAGAAATTAAAACAAGGTATGGAGGGGCTGACAAATAAGTTTAATTCCTAAAATTTCTGGATGTTGCGGTACATTCTCCATGTCCGCAGTAAAACCTAGTGTCTACTATTTTTACCAACTGCAATAAATTACCACCATTCTGTGAATGAGCACAATTTCGTAATAAATCACTGTGTAATGGTGAATTCAGGCAAGGGCTGGCGCTGCAACTGTTTAATGGGGATACATCATTGGAGGGTATGGCAAAGGAGTGGGCCTGCAGTTGAAAATAATATTTCAACATACTTGAAATCTAACCAACAGTGAAGATATAGGGTCTCTTGGCTCAAAAATAATTATTTTAATTTTGTTTTAGTCTATTTAAGTGTGGAAATTAAACTAGTTTAGACCTATCTTGGATCTACCAAGCACCCAGAGCGATCAAATATCTTAAGATGCAAAACACTTTTATAGTAAAAAGAAATTAAATGATTTTGGTAGTTTGCCCCTTAAAATGAATCTCAACTAATTAAAAAAAAGAAATAACTTTATTTAAATTAATATTCACGAATTTAATTAGTACTTTCATTTACTATACATTTTGGAATACTTACTTTTCCAAATAAATTCCTTAGATACTTACATGTATCCAATTACATATCTTGAATTTAAAATAGCAACCATTATACCATTATAATAAAATTAATGACTAAACTAAATCAATATGATATATATTTTCATTTTTAATATTTTTCTATCATTAAAAAAATTGTAATCTTAGTCAAATTTATATTTTTCAATCATAAAAATATATTACAACAATATCAAATACACACTTAATTTTCAACTTTGAAAACCCTATGTTATGTTTGCCACTTATTTATTTACAGATTAAAAGATGGAAAACAAAGCCGTAAACCCGACACGCAGCTATAATAAAAGACGTTGTGATCTTACTATTTCTCACACAATCTGCTTTTGAACAAATGCCCCTTCACCTTCTTTCAACAACCAGATGAACAACCAATAGCCAGATACTGCCCAACCCCAAGGGACCTTCGGCATTCCAGATGGTTCACATTCCAGAGGAGATCATTCCGTGGATGATAAAAGGTTGTCGAAACCCTACTGGGTGATAGAAGTAGACTATTGACTAATTAGTGACTCGTGTAAGTCGAACAATCGCTACGAGTTAAACAATACGAAGGTGTATGCCTGGCTGGTTATCCATGAATTATTTCAGCCGCCTGAAAATTCGAGAGTTGACGGGTAAGATATTATTCTATTCGGCCTACATTTGAAAATCTAATGGACGTTGAATACATATTCCATACCGAAAGTTTCAAAGCATTCCGATTGAATCAATTAGAGAAGGAAAATATATGGAGCTTTTTGCAGAAGACACCGAAATAGTTTCATGGAATTTTGATGGGTATTAAACACATCTTGGTATATATTCGTAATCTGCCCAACAACGAATAATACCATTTTTCTGGGTATTAAACACATCTCGGGTGTATATTCGTAATCTTCTCAACAACGAATAATACCATCTTTATGGGTATTAAACACATCTCGGTTTTTATGGGTATTAAACACATCTCGGGTATATATTTATATAGAGGTCAGTTCGTTCTGTGCATCGAAAGCTTTCTCTGTTTGATAAATCCACCAACAAGACTTCCTTTTTCTTTAGAAATCCACCCGCAAGAACTGGTCGATGTTTTGGAGAAAACTAGGGAAAGATGTCTGACGTAGTAGAATTATATTCTCAATTATTTCCGATATGTACATTGCTTTATGGAGGTAACTCTAGTCACATAGTGCGTTGAAGTGTTCTTGCTGTGAAGATCAATGGACTGAAGTTATTTACCTATAAACCACAACAACTAAAAGCTAAGCTGGCAGGAAGCAAGTAAAAATGGGCAGAATAGCAAGGGAACAAACAATTGACAACCTTACAAATATTTGGTGGCCAACTATTGAACAAGATTGGAGATTGGAATTTACTGGAAGAAAGGGATAGTCTCTGTTCAAGAAAAAGCACTAGGAATGTTACAATCTATATTTCTGGCTTCTTTAACCAGCATTCCAATATCAATGGTACGTGAAGTAGATGATACCAATCGTACGTGAAGTAGATGATAATAATTTGACTAGTACTGTTGAACTACATGAAGACAATAGACTACCAAGTTACCAGGGCTTTGATTTCTGATAGCTACGTTTACAATATGGATTGTGATGATGAAGAATTGGCTTCGCCAATTCAATAATAATATTGCAGATGATGGCAAAGAAACTAATAAAATTACCCAAGATGTTCTTGAAAGAGTTCTCGATAGACTAGATAAATAAATAGAATTCTGAAATCCAGAACTCCCTCGAGAACATCTTGGTAGTTTTATTAGTTTCTTTGCCATCAAATCTCCAATATTATTATTGAATTAGTGAAGTCATTCTTCAT
Organism: Pinus taeda; assembly: GCA_000404065.3. Classification (NCBI taxonomy): domain Eukaryota; kingdom Viridiplantae; phylum Streptophyta; class Pinopsida; order Pinales; family Pinaceae; genus Pinus; species Pinus taeda. Next base: position 4,270 of record APFE031347269.1, read on the forward strand.
CATCATAATCCATATCATAAACAATGCTATCAAAAATCAAAACCCTGGTAACCTGTTCATCTTCTGTTTTGATGTAGTTCATAGAGCACTCAAAAAGAATATCAACAATACTAATCAAATTATTATTATGTAGTTCATGTACCATTGATACTGGAATGCTACCTAAAAAAACAAGAAAATTTAGACTGTAACATTCCTGATGCTTTTCCTTGAACATAGACCATCACTTTCTTCCAGTAAATTCCAATCTCAAATCTTCTTCACTAGTTGATGAACAAATAATTGTAAGGTTGCCAACTGTTTGTTCCCTTGTTATTCGACACATTGTTACTTGCTTCCTGCAACTTTCCGCTGTTGTGGTTTATAGGTAAATACCGTCAGGTTTCATTGGAAAGCGGATGAGACAATTGAAACAACTGATCTTCGTGTCTTTTTGTTTCCAGGACATAGGGATATGTCGATGTGTAACTATGGCAAAACTGGTTGGAAAGATGAAATTACATTGAAAATTTATTCAAACACCATGAAAGAATTGGCTTAATTATTCGATGCATACATGTGTTCGATGCATCTTCCTAGACTCCCCGACTTATAAAATCCACAAAACTTAATGTAGTCGGGACGCTTTACTATTTGGAAACACTTGATCCACCCATGATAGAGAAGTTCATGTTTGTGATCCACAGGGCAGTATGACTATGATGATATTGGGCAGTATGACTATGATGACATTGGGCAGTATGACGATTACAATGAATTTACTACCCAATATAATACTAGGCAGTATGACCATGATGATGATTACAATGATGATATTGTATGAGCATGACGATGGTGACGTTAATCATAGGATGATAAACGTGAACAAATGTTCTCTTAGTTACGGGAGAATAGCTGGCAAGGATTACATCTAATGCTTCAACGGTTCTGAGTTGAGAAAGTGGGTAATGAGATCTCCGATAACGGCACTTACATACAAGGAAAACACGGGCGAGATTTTAACCCGTAGTAAGAGAGTAATTTGTTGCCTGTGGTCCCTGAAATTACCGTTTGACGTCAGCGATAGCTATGAGGATGATGACTGAAATTACCCATCAAAGTAAGCGTAGCTTGAGGAAAACGAGAAACTGTTATGTTTAACTATTATATTGGCCTATGCTTAAACCCTCCACAAATAATTCTCATAAATGGTGAAAAATAATTGTTTTTCCTTTGACATTTATGAATGGAATTACAAGTTATTTTTATAAAAATGAGATCTATAGTAAAGCAGAAAAATTACTTGATGCTGCATGTATTTCTGCAATGCTCTTAAAAGACTGTGTTAAATTTTGTTTTGAAAAATAAACCATTAATTTTGTTTTGAAAAATAAATTTTTTTAATAGTTAATTTAAAATTTAACTTCATTTTTATGAAAATTAATTTTAGTGTTGTAACAGTTAATTTAAAAATTAATTTCATTTTTATGAAAATTAATTACTAACACTGGAATTAATTTTCTTGTATTTCTTGAGATGATTTTCATATCAATCCTTATGCGTTGTTGTTCTCCATTATTTCCCTGATCTCCAGTATTTTTGTGTTGCTGTTCTCTAGTATTTCTGTGTTGCTGTTCTCCAATATTTCTGTGTTGCTGTTCTCCAGTATTTGTCTGATCAATCGTTCTTTGTTTCTGCTCTCCATTGTTTCTCTGATTTCCAGTATTTCCTGGGATGCTTATCAGGCTCTGCCCATAATAAATACTTTGGACAATGCCATGTACATCATTTCTAGTATAATAAAGCGTTATCTCCTCCAAAATTGTGTCAAGGCTACATATCTTGTCAAATAGTATACCTCTTTGTCCACGATCTAGATGATATGTTCCAATGAGTACTGATATTATGCGCAATAGCCAAGCATCTGAGCGCATTGCCACAGAAATGAACTTGAATATCTATGATTGGATCACTTCTGTGGCAATGCGGTCAGATGCTTGGCTATTGCTCATAATATCAGTACTCATTGGAACATATCATCTAGATCGTGGACAAAGTGGTATACTATTTGACAAGATATGTAGCCTTGACACAATTTTGGAGGAGATAACGCTTTATTATACTAGAAATGATGTACCTGTCATTGTCCAAAGTATTTATTATGGGCAGAGCCGGATAAGAATCCCAGGAAATACTGGAAATCAGAGAAACAATGGAGAGCAGAAACAAAGAACGATTGATCAGACAAATACTGGAGAATAGCAACACAGAAATATTGGAGAACAGCAACACAGAAATACTAGAGAACAACAACACAAAAATACTAGAGATCAAGGAAATAATGGAGAACAACAACCCAGAAGGATTGATATGAAAATCATCTCAAGAAATGCAAGAAAATTAATTCCAGTGTTGTAATTAATTTGATTTAGATAAACAAAATTGGGGTTTGATGATGTTTCTGATAATTGAGAGATTTGATAAAGTGATATTTGTTGTAGATGCAAATTAGTGGTGATCTTTATTGTTAATTGGCTTTTGCTCATTAATTTTAGATGAGGGGACTAGATTGTTGAATTACACTATCTTGAAAAATCCGAGTCTAATTATATATGTTGCTTCTTAAGTTGATATCTTCAACACTTATACTAAAGAGTTAGTAGCTTTTGTTTATATTTTGCAATAGAAGATATTATCTTTGAACAATAGCCATAAATATTCTCTCATCCATTTATTTTACAAAATATCATATGAAAGTGAATTGTTTTTGTTTTTCCTGTAAGGAAGACCAACATGAATGAATTTAGTATTTTATTTTTTTTTGCCTAATTCCATTTTTTCCTTAGAGGCTTCTAATCAATTTATTATACCTAGTACTATCAACCAATTCCCTATTTTCAAATATTGAAAGTTTCAAATTCAGTTCCATGCCATAAAATAATGTTTATAATCTTCCATACCAAATTTCTTCAACAATTCAAGCACATTTATAGTGTGATTAAGGAACATTTGATTAATATAACTAATTACTTTAGATCCAAGATAAAAATGAAGTGACACCCATGCTAGCATATTGAAGCCAACCCAAAGTTCTTCCATAACCACTTTGACGCAAAGTTCATTATTTCTTGCCATGAGTTGCTTTAAAAAAGATAATGTTAGCTTGATTCCCTTTGTTCAAAACCTATATGTGGAGCATAAAATTATAATGATTGATCTTTTGTCACTTTCAAGTTGCTTAGATTATTAAATTTGTATTAAAGCTTGTGATCTTAGTCTTTAGTTGTTTAGCTAGCTCATTCAAGACATCGTGAAGTTTTTGCTATAACTTTTTTCTAAGAGCTTCTAGACTGAAATTTTGAATAAATTGAGTGGAAATAGTGATGTACAAGTTATTAAAATTTAAAGTCCTAATTTGCTATGAAGCTATGTTTTGTGACTAATCATCAAATCACTCTCAAGCTAGCCATCCCATCCACTGTATGCAAGATCCATTAGTGGATCCAAGCCAATATCATAGGTATCGCTGATCCAACCACATGGTCCCAACTACTTTAACGCCAAAATCAAATTGCACCCAAAAAACCATATAAAAATGAAAAAATGCAAAAATAAAATAAACTACAGATTCTCACATTATATGAGATCACGCTCTATTACCCACATAGTTAATCAAGCATTACATATATAAAAATTCACAAATCTTAAACATGAGATCACACTCTATTATACAAATAATTAATCAAACATCTCATATCACATATATAAAAAATACCAATCTTAAACATTCTAAATCATAAAATTTTAATATACAAAAAAATAAAATATAACTCACATAATAAAAAAACCAACTCATAACCCTAACTAGAAAGTCAATAAACTAAGAGTATAACTCATCGACCAAACAAATCACAGTTCCAAACACTCCATTATTCTAACATAAAAATCAAAGTCAACTACTTATCATGCACCTTCCAATCTAATGCGAAGCATCGAAGTCATTTTCTCATCAAGCTTAATGGGAAGCATAACCATTACAGTCTGCTCATTTTTCTCATCAGATACACCTACACCCATTATTGTGTTTCAATAACAATAATCACGTGTGCTTCAGTAATTGAGGAGTAGATTTTTAATTAGTCAAAGGCATGTTATTTCATATTAAGGTGGATGGAAATCCCTTGACCTTTTATATTTTTTAATTGACATTTTAGATTGATTTTCAAGGGAATAGGCTCTCTATATGCATGCTCATCTATGGTTGTTAGGTTGCATTGACTTTTAATAAATTTAAAAAATTATATTCTTACAAGGTGGCTTCCCCCACCAATTCCCTAACGATTTTCAAAGCGTACTTAAATTTAGAAAAATTGTCTTATATTTTGGTTGTAAAGGATAGAAGTTGTTCAACGCTCCTCTTTTTATCATTGCCTCGGATTCTTAACCGTTAATTAAAATCAAAGTTAGTAATAATATTTTTGTTGCAATATTTAATAACAATATTTTTGTTACGATAGTTTTCTTCGTTATATATTTATGAAGCCTTGAGCTATATCAGCCATATTAATATTTTTAAAGTTAATAATAATATTTTTTTTGTAATAGGTTTTTTAATTATATGTTTATGAAGTCTTGGGCTATATCAATGAAATTAATTTTTAAGCAAATTCTTTTCGTAGAAATCACATAAGAGAAATTTTTGGGGGACGCGTTTCGAACCAACAAGTGTGGTTCATCATTAGGACTAGATGGAGAGGCAGACCATGACAAAGGCTCTCTATTTAAGCTTTTCCACTGTCATCTAGTCCTAATGATGAACCACACTTGTTGATTCCAAATGCATCGGTCAAAAATTTCTCTTATGTGATTTCTACCGAAAGACTTTGCTTAATTCATTATGGATCATAGAAGCTTGAATATAGAGACATTAATATTTTTAATGTGGTTTTGTTAGTATGTAAACGGACTATCATAACTCACTTCATATGATAGTTGTTCATGTTAAAGCAGGCAATTCCCACTTGCATCAATGTGTGTTAATTCTACGAATTTTTTTAGGCCTACTTAATTGGTTATGTGATTCCCTCCAACTAATAGTGCTATATTGTTGTGTGGTTGAGATACTCTCTCAATTAATTGATTATGTGTGAAAGTTAGTTATTGTATATTTATAAGTCACTTTCCATATTTATATGGGTGTAGTCTAACTTATAGACAAGATGACCTTTTTCATGACAATTTTTTCTGATTAGTTTTAATAAAAATTTCACAAAGAATTTTAAAAAATTGAGTTTAAATTGTTTAATCTGCATAATTCGAGTTTTCCAGGGTTTTCAAGAGCTATAAATCCATTTATGCATTCAAACATGTATTTCAAATAACCAAAAATATTTAAATTGTATTGTCTGATTTTGGCGAATTATGATGAAGTACACTTTCTTATATAAGTTAGACTACGCCATTTATATGTACCATCATTTAACCAATGTGAACTATAATATGTGCATTTTGTAAACTCATTTGACCAATGTGAACTATATTATGTTTTTTCTATAACTTTGCGTTCGTATCAGAGCCTAACCTTGACCTACCGCATCATGGGAGGTCCCAGGGGCATATGAAACAAAGTCTTGTGTGCTGACGTTTTTTGGTTTTTCCATCATTTAAATGCACTTCTTAGTAATTCTATTTAACTACTAACATAGGATGGTTAGTAGGAAGCATCACTATATGAATACCCATTGTAGTTTTGATCCGAATTAGATCCTAAAACACTGTCTAAGTTTTCATAACTATGAAAAATTCATGCCAAAGTTTCAAAGACTTACAAAGGTCGAGCTTATCAGAAATATCATCGGAACAATTGTAATTTGTGAGTAGCGTGGAGCAACGAGGACCCTTGGTCAAGTGCGCAGACGGTTGGCCCATGGTAATGCGCACTGTCATGATTGGCGAAACGAGAGGTCTTTTTGAGAAACAGGGGAGGCTTTTGATATGCGATTAGTGACAAGTCACTAATCGCATATCGCCGACCAAACCCCTCAGTGAAGGAAAAGCCCTGAGCAACCCTGAACTGAAAATTCATAAAACCGTATGGATATCGCACTGATTCCGCCAAATGCGGGTCCTACACGAAAACCAACAGGATGTCAGAAGGGCTTCAAGCGGTAAACGGTTTCAACCGAGTCCCGCCCAATGCCACACATTGGGTGCCATGCATCCGATGGAAGAGAGAGAAACCTACTCACATCGGATGGGTAAACGTCATGCTACTTACCTGCCTGATATGGATGGAGACAGTGGAAATGCGATCCGAGGGATGACTCAATTCAATGGGGTAAACAAGCCGAATTGTATAAGGTTTGATGTCCGGCATGGATGATGAGTTGGCAAAGGTTTGTTTTTCACGGGAAAATCTTAGAGAAAATGGTACTAACAACCATTCAAAAATTTCTAAGAAAACTGTCACTCAGTTCATTATGAAACAGGTGGCCACCTCCCTTTGAGGTGTTACACAGTGATGATGACAAAAAACAGAGGAATTCAAATTGACAGAGGGAGGAGAACCAGAAAGTCGGGAAGTGGAAATGAATAGTCAGAAAGCAAATTGGATTTACAGACACGAACTGACAAAGAGAGAAGGGGAAGAAAAAAAACAACAAGTGAGTTGAGAAATCTAAGAGCAGAGAACAGAGAAGAAGTCAAACTGACCCGCGGAAGCAAAGGCAGCATTGAGCCAGATAGAGCCAGAGAGAGTCAGAGAGTATGTGTACTCTAGTGAAGGATTGAGAGGTTCAAGTGAACTCCTATGTATATGCCTGTCATGTATGAGTCTCAGTAAGGAGAGTTTGTGTACGCCAGAGACTTTGGGGATCCAAGTTTGGTCTTACTGATTTATATCTGTTGAGTGAGACTCAAATTGAGCTCATTGTTGTAAAAAATCTGCTATTAAAACATAATAGAGATGCCACCACTAAAGACTAGACCAAGAGATGTAACCGAGGAGTATAGGGTGAAATACTTATTAAACTTGTTGCATTTATATGTTTGCTTGTTGTGTCTTCTTTAACTGCTTCAGCGTATATGTATTTCACAATATTATCAATCCGTTGCATAAAATAACATAGACACATCCATGCAAATGAGTCTATAATACCTTAATTAATTGTCTTGGATCAATTCTAGATCAAGTGGTATCAGAGCTCTAGGTTATTATGGTTAGACAAGCTTGTGCTGGATTTTTTTGTTTGATGCTAACTAGATCAAAGCTTAAATTAGGAGAAGAAGAATTGGTTGAAGCTAACCCGGAAATTGGAAGTCTACTCTAAGAGGAAAATTTCAGAAGAAAGTTCCTTGGAATCAGACTCCCAATTCATGAGAGTTTCATGACCATGAGATCCATGGTGGAGGAAATGTATAGAGAATTTAAGAAAGGTAGAGAAGAAAATTCAACAAACTCCAAACAAAATAAATGTGTAGAAAAATCTCTCCTCCATTACCATTCCAAAGTAAAAGGGAACATGTTTTATTACATTAGATGTTAAGTTTGATTTGCCGATGTATGATGGAGAGTTGAATGCAGAGAAGCTGGATAATTGGATTAGACAGATTAATGTGTATTTTATGGTGCAGAGCATTGACTCAGACAAAAATAAGATTCAGTTGGCCAGCCTATGCTTTGGAGGCACCGCCTTGGTATGGTGGGAAGGCAGGACACAAGTTGACATGAATAATCATGGAAAAGTTCTTTTTGTCTGGAGTGAATTTGTTTCTACAGTTAAAAATCAATTTTATCCACTAGCCTATACGCAACAAGCCATGATGAGTTGGCAAACTCTTCACCAATTAAAAGGGCAAAGTGTACAAGGCTACACTTAAGAATTTAGGAAAAGAGCTTCGATTATAGGAATTTCTTTAGACTCAACTGAAACTCTGCTGAAGTGTGTAGGTGGTCTACATAGTTATCTAAGGCATACCATTCTCATGTTTAATCCCACTAGCATAGATGAGGTATCTGTTCAGGCTACACATCTAGAGACTAGAGGCAAGAATGTGAACCCAAAAGTCGAGGGATCATGAAAACCCACTGCAAGCAAAGGCAAGGAAAGGAGAAAACAACAATGGAAATAGAGGAAGACAAATTCTATACAAAAGACAAAGCCTTCATGCACTCACTGCAAGAAGGATGGACATGACGATCAACACTGCTGGATCCTGCATCCGGAGCTGAGACCCAAGAAGTTCGATGGAAAAAATAAGAAGACTATTACAGCTATTCAAAAGTATTTTGGGTCACACTCAAAATATGTAACAACAATCGCAGCCACAGGTATAAAAGGAAAAAATTCTGAAGCATCTACTAGTAATTCTACAAAATCTACTAATAATGAAGAAAATGAGAGGAAAAGGCATGAGCTTTTTCATTTTTGAGTTATTTCCAAGCATGAAAAGATTGATACTTTGTTTGATAGTGGCTCACAAGTAAATTTAATTTCTGAAGTGATTGTAAAGAAGCTGGGATTACTAACGACACCTCACAAGAAGCCATATCCATTAGGTTGGTTATGTGATAAAGCAAAGCTACAAGTGACTAGACAATGTAAACTTAAGTTTTCTTTTGGGTCAACATTTGTACGTGAGGTTTAGTTAGATATAGTTCCTTTGGATGTATGTGTAATTGTTTTAGGAAGTACTTATTTATATGATAGGAAAGAAATTTTCTATAGATCTGAAAACAAGCATCAGCTCATTAAAGGTGGAGTCAAATATATTGTAATAGCTCATAAACTCAAGAATAATTATACTCTCATAAATTCAGGGAAGATGAAAACAATTGTAAATTCATGCAAACAATTTTTACTGATGGCTGTAAAGGAAAAGAAACTTGATAAAACTAGTATATTTGAGGGCTATAATGCTAAACCACAAGCTGATTTAGAAAAAGTTGTTTCAGAATATGATCTATATTTAAAGAACCTAAAAGTCTGCCACCCCAAAAGGAAATAGTACATGATATTAATTTGCAACAAGATGCTCCATTGCCTAACATCGGAATGTACAGGTTGTCTGCTTTAGAGAATGAAAAAATCAAGAAGCAGGTACAAGACCTGCTCG
>APFE031347289.1:0-15290 GCA_000404065.3 Pinus taeda
ACATTCTTGTATCAAACACCATTCCTATACTCATGGGACAAATGGTAGCGTTATCATAGTTCGCCACCAAAGATTATTCCACTCAGCAATCCATGCACATTCCTTGTCGAAGATCAATTGCACTCTAGAGGATGGAGGGGGTTAAATAACTCTCACTATTCCTACCCTGCACATATGCAATCATGCCCTACTACATATACACCTTATCCCATGTCACAACCATCCTTATCCTCCTGACCTTAGCAAAGTCAATCAATGCCATTATTACCTTTACGACCACCCTTTTGACCATCCCAACTACCTACTGAACGAGTACCGAATCGTAATAATAGGATAGTACAATTGATTCATTCCATTGGACTGCTCCCTTCTCCCTTCTAAGAGACCTTTCTGGTTGGGATCCATCAGATTCAATTGAGATCGGGAAGGGTAGTAAAACCATAAAAACAAAAACAATCCACATTGATTATCGAGGAGAAATATGAGGAGGAAACTCCCAATCATTCGAAAGAAGATGTTTCCATTCAAGCCATTCCCACACATTTGGAGTTACCATGTTCTTCAAAACAACCTTCCTATCTAGAGAGGCTAGTTATGGAGAAAAATGACCCATTACCAAGTCTAGTGTGGCTTTTGAGCTTAAGAATCTTTTTGTAAAGGTCCCTTTTCTTCAGGCTATTAAATAGATCCACATATCTAAAAAAATCATTAAGGAAATCTATCTTAAGAAGCCATGAAGGAAAAGAGTAGAACCTCATACCATTCAATTTGTTGGAAGAGTAGTCGAGTTGATGACAAGATGTGCAAAAATGGAGAAATATATTGATCTTGGAAACCTGGTTGTTTATGTCCAGATAGGTGATATCCTTGTCATGAATGTCTTAATAGAGATAGAGGTGGCCATTAATGTTATGACAATGACAACCATGGATCAACTTGGGTTTACCCATATTTTTCCTACCCTTACTATGCTTGAACTTGTAGACAGATATAAAATGAAGCCAAAAGGTGTGTTGGATGATGTGGTTATTTAAATTAATTCCTTGGAATACCCCTTAAATTTTATTATGCTTCAGCTAAAAAATCCTGTTGGTGGACATTCCTCGATTTTGGGAGGACAATGGTTTTCCATATCTGATTCTTATAATGGATGCCACTATGGTGATATGTATATTTCCCATGGAGATGCTAGGAAGAAAGTCACCTTGTATCCACCTACTAGATCTATTCAGGAGCTCCGAGATACCTTATGGCTAGACTATGAAAGTAGTAATGAGGAGAATTGATCTATTTATTTGGTCCACCATCATACCAAGTCAACCCCGGAGGGGGAGATGCGAGACTTCTTGAATAACTATATATTGATATAATTCATAAAATCTTTAGTCTATATTTTCAAGAGAGTCACAGTTCTCAACCTTGTTCATCACAGACTCTAGCAACACCTCCCTACACTCTTGAGCCTGAGACCACTCTTGTTGGGATTAGTCCTAGAAAATCCTTACACACTAGCTCAGACCTAGATCCATCGCAAAAAGAGGAGCATGTTAGTGTGTTGCGAGATCATCTATATGCTTTTGCATGGAGTTATGAGGACATAAAAGACATACCTCCTAAAACTTTCACTCATCATATTTACATTCAAGAGGGAGCCTGACCTGTTCAACAACCTTAAAGGAACATGAACCCTAGATTAAGAGAAGTTGTGAAAGATGAATTACAAAAACTCCTAGATGCTAATTTCATTTATCCTATATCTGTTAGCCAATGGGTCTCTACATTGGTGATAGTGTCGACAAAATATGGGAGATGGTGCAATTGTATCGATTACAGAGAGTTGAATAAAACCACTCTCAAGGACTATTTTCTCCTTCCTTTTATCGATCAAGTGCTAGATACCCTTTCCAGTAAAAAGTAATTTTCATTCTTAGATGGCTTTAGCGGATCAAGACAAAACCACCTTCACATTCCCATGGGGGACATTTGCCTACCGAGTGCTTCCCTTTGGGCTGTGTAATTCCCCAACTACCTTTGAAAAGGTAGTTCTGGCTATTTTTGTTGACCTCGAGTGTGTAGAAATTTACATGGATGATTTTTCAGTGTTTGGGGATTCATTCCAGGAAGCCCTCAAAAATTTAGGAAAAGTGATTTTTCATTGCCAAGAATCTCACCTTTCTTTGAGTGATAAAAAATGTATATTAATATGCAAAGCCAGAGTGGTTCTTTGTCATTTGATTTCTGTCAAAGGTATCGAACTACACCTAGCTAAAATAGAAGTTGTTTTGTGTCTTACTGCACCCGAAACACAAAGGGAAGTGAGAGGATTCATGTGCCATGCGGATTATTACCGAATATTCATTAAGAACGTTTCTAGGATAGCAACCCTACTTTTCCAATTGTTAGCTAAGAATAGTGAGTTCTCTAGGTCCACATCTTCCCAACACTCTTTTGAAACATTAAATGAAAATTTAGTACATTCACCAGTTTTGAGAGGACCTAATTGGTCCCTTCCATTCCTTATTTCCTCTAATGCTTCAAATACTTCCATTGGCGCAGCTTTAGGACATGAAGAGAACCCACATTCCTATGTTATTTACTTGTTTAGTAAGAACTTATCACCTGCCGAGCTAAAATACACAGTAACTGAGAAGGAGTTTTTAGCTTTGATTTTTGCTATAAATAAATTCAGACACTATATTACAAGGTACAAAGTATTTGTACATACTAATCATTCCGCTATTAAATACGTAATTAATAAACCATTAACTAGTTGTAGAGTGACTAGGTGGTTACCTTTGTTATAGGAATTCAGTGTTACTATTGTTGATAGACTAGGAAAACCTAATGTTGTAATTGATTATCTTTCTAGATTAAAGAATCCTGGTGAAGTAATTCATGTTGATGACGATTTCCCTAATGAACATCTTTTTGCTATGTCAACAAACTCCCCATGGTTTTCCGACATAGCCAATTATTTAGTCATAGGAAAGATACCACCTCACTTATCTCCTTGTGAAAAATGGAATATCATCCAAAAAAGTGCTTCATATTCCTGGATCCAAGGGGACCTCTTTTACACTGGACCAAATCTTATCATTCATAGATGTGTAAGAGAGGAAGAAGTGTTTGGCATTATGAAATCTTTCGATGATGAACCTTGTGGGGGCCATTTCGATGATAATATAACTGCATATAAGATCTTACAAGCTAACTATTTTTGGCCTTCTTTGTTTAAGGATGCCAAACAATACATGAAGTGATGTGATAGTTGTTAGTCAATGGGCCAGCCTGTACAAGCCAATTGAATTCCTTTATGTCCTCAAGTTATGATTAATCCCTTTAAAAAATGGGCTGTTGATTTTATAGGACCAATAAATCCAACATCTTTAAATAAAAAACATATTTTGGTTTCCACAGATTTTGTCACAAAATGGGTAGAGGCTAAAGTTGTTTCTTTCGCTACTAAAAAAGTTGTTGAATTTTTGTTTACTGAAACTTTCACTAGATTTGGTGTTCCTAGAGAGATTGTTATTGATAATGGACCACAGTTTATTTATAATCTAGTTCAAGGTGTTATGGATCAATGTAAAATTTTATACAGGAAATCTACATCGCACCACCGACAAGCAAATGGCCAGGTGGAATCTACTAACAAAGTGATCAAAGTTATGCTTACCAAAACCGTAAATTTGCACATAAAGGATTGGGCCAGTAGGTTACCTGAAGCCTTATGGACTTATCAAACCACCTAGAGGAATAGTACAGGGCATACACCATATGACTTGGTATACAGGAAACAAGTCCTCTTACTAATCGATTTCCAGATAAAAACTTTCCAAATTGTAGTCCAATTGGGGCTAGACCTCTCAGAAGAAGAACAACAATGTCTATTGCAATTAAATGAGTTAGAGGACTTTAGAAGGGATGTTGTTCAATAGAATTTGTTACTACAACAACAATGCAGGAAGTGGCACAACAAGTGGATCAAGAAGATGCAATTCCAACCAGGTGACTGGGTACTCCTCTATGGCTCTAGATTTAAACTTTTTAAGGAAAATTCCAAACACACTGGATGAGGCCTTATGAAGTGATTAAAGTTTCTGAAAATGGAGTTGTAGAAATCAAAACTATTGATGGGTGAGAATTAGTATTCCTTGTGAACAGGCATAGACTTAAACTATATTTTTAGCCCCTCACAAAGGAATATTTTATGCAGCAAGTACAACAGCAGTCTAAACTAAGGATGGCAAGTGACCATGCCAACCTTTTGCGAGTCTGATTTTTTGTTTCCTAGTAAAAAAAATAAAAAAATGTTTTTCTTATGGTTGTGAAATTTAGTTTACTAACATGATCATAGAAGGATCAACCTGAAAAATAGCATGCTAGCAGGAGGATCAATCTCTAATAAAATGGGAATGTCACTTGAACTCCATAAATGTTAACTTTCACTGAGAAGAGGAAGGTTTTTGTTAAATTTTTGGTGTAGCATAATGATTAGTAGAACCAAGCCCTTATCCAAGTTCGGGACAGCCTACATGGAAAATCTTGTCCAAGCAACACTCAATTCCCACTGTAGTTATTTTTGTTCGACACTATTTGGCAGAATTAGATGTGAAACTATGCCTTTCTTCTTATTCCTCTTTCATAATTTTCCTCTAAAAATTCTTCTTTTTGTCCTATTGAGTTTAACCATCCCTTTCTTCAAAAGGAAACTTTTCCCTATCTGATTTCATTTCTCCCTCTGTTTTCCCTGGAAATATTTCCCTATCCCTTTTCCTTATGTCCCTCTTGGTTGGTATCACTCTTGGATTCCTTGATGATTCCTTCCTATTCTAAAAAAAAATCTCCCTATCTCACTTCTCTCTTCCTTAATGAGTTTGATTGCAGGATTAGATGAGCCATCAAAGAATTTATGAATAAGATCTAGAAGACCACGATAACATCAGGAACTGGTGAATAAAAATCCTCTGAAATTCTGCAAATCTTTCAGATCCAGCTTGTATATTATATTTTTGTAAGAGACCTTTCTAAGTAAGATGCAACACTTTTGAGTGTAGGAACGAGTATTTCAATGAAGAAACCATAGTCTTCCTTGGTACAAGAATACGTGTTGTAGTGCACTCCTGAGTGTAGGAACATGTATTTCAGTATAGGAACAAGAATATTCCTTAGTACAAGAATACATATTTTAGTGCAAAAACCACTCGACTCCTTGGTACAGGAATATGCATTCCAGTACAGGAATGCATGCCCCTGGTGCAAGAATTCATGCTCAGCACCAAGAAGATCATCCAGGAACAAGGATTATTTTTAGCACATGAACCTTGTCACGAGCACAAAATGGATGCATCACTTTGAATTATGACATGCAATTAGAAGTTGTATATTTGATTAGACTTTCATTTTATCATTTCTTAAATAGGAATGGCATTTTTAAAGTACAAAGAAATTATTGACATTAAACCTTATCTTAATTTAAGTGCTATGTATACCCCATGCAAACTCATTATGTGATTGGGATATGTATGAAACCTCCGCATAATTAATGTTAACCCTTGTAAATTATTAATGATTGCGATGATACCATATAATACCTTGTTTTGTTTTGATTTCAATCCTCCCTATAACTGTCGCCCTTACCAATCATCATTGCTCCACTTACCTCAAAATCATGGTCATATCTACAAAATTTCCAAGACCGAAATTTTCATAAGTAAATGCATGAACGTTGAGATCGTTGATATAGGAGCATTTAGTGAATTTGGTAACTGTGAATTCCCCAAGACATATCCTAGATTTATTTTTTTGGATTGACAGTCTTCAGAATTGCAGGAAACTAGTGTAGTTTATGAGTCATTATGGCATATATTCGTATAGAGCCGTGGTCCGTGAAGGAGCTGGAGTGCACAATTAGGTATAAGGAGAGTCTATCCTTGTTTCAGAAGTCAGGATTCCTGCCATTTCTACTTAAATTTGATGGGTATGACTCAATTGTCACACTTGAATTTTCTCACATCTTTGATGGAAACACTGCCAGATTCAGGTCCCTAGAATGTCAAGTCACTGAATAGGCCATCTCCTGAGCTACGGGGCTAGTAGCTACATGAGAACAATGGTTCAAGAAGGGGGAAATTGAGAATGGAGCTCCATGATGGTTTTTTCTTGATGAGAAACAAAATATAGATTGGAAAATTGGTTTGCAGAGGAAAGGCATGATGGAAAAGTGGTAGCACCTATTATATATTTTGTAGAAATTCCTCACTTGCAAAGGGAGGTATTCACTTACCTTCTTGTACCACATCCACCTACTACTTCACTTAGAATCATGTAAGTTAATAAAATTCCCTATTTTTTGCTCAAGAGTCTAGAGGAAAAGTCAAAAAGTGTCTAGAAGAGTGAAGAACATCAAATAGGGTTTAAAATATGCCACTATGGTCTTATTGCAATTTTAATCAGGAGAACTAGGATAAAAGGGAATGACATGGAAGGATTTTTTTGAAGCATTTCAAAGAGAAGGCATGGTGGATAAAACAGAGATAAATTACAAGGTTATTAAGAAGAAGTTTTCCCAAAACAAGAAGTTACCAATCCCGAAGACTGGTAAAGCTTGAAATACTAAGGTCAAGACACCCCAATCCAAGAAGTCGGCATGTAAGGAGGAGCAGAAACCTATAATTGAAACACCTAGCCCTTCGAAGAGATTGACCAAGAACTCTTTGAGAAAATGATGTGCCCCCTCAAAGAAGACCCTACTATATCAAACTCCCCGATAAACATTAATGATTCAGAGGAATGTACCCCCTCTATAGAATCTCATCCAGATAACCCCCTTCCTAATTCACCAGCTGAAAAAAACCTCCCTCTCCTAGAAAGAACCACAACGCATTCGGTTTTTAGTATAGAATATGTCAAGGAAGAAGTCAAGAATCCGCTAGCAACTATGATTAAGAAAGTAAAGAAAAGGAAAATGTTTGAAGTACAGGATGCAACTGCAGGAAAGAAGTTGACGACATACTAGACTAGGGGTACTATTCCTTAGAGACTGGAAACAAATTGTAACAACCCTCGATGACATTGGTACTTGTCATAAATTAGTTGTTGAAGGAGTTGGAACACAGGAAAAAGCCAAGGAGGAAAATCCTACTTTTTATATGCATAGTCAAATTGAAGAATTGAAACAATTGAAACAATGAATTTTTGGGCTTGAAATATTAAATCAAACTATGGAGGACGAGAACATGATCATCCAAGGTAGGAATGTTGAGTTGATGAAAGAGGTGTGATAAAGGAAATGTCAAGAAAATATATGGAAGTTTCGAGCATCTAAGTGCTACATTTAGCTTGGGAATGTAATGAAATGACTCATGAAGGCCCGCATTGGAAAGGCAAAGAAAATGAAGAGAGGGATTAACATTAAAATTCAAGACTAAGGGGAGTCTTCCATTTTACTTGTTTGCATAAGGTAAGGTTTTTTGAGGACACACAACGAGATGGGGATGGGAGGATGTTGGTCACGAAAATTGTTCTACTTTTAACCTCAATTTCTCCCTATTATTCCATCCAAGCCCTTTGTTTTACCCATGGAACCTAACCCTTGCACCTATTCCTATACTCCTCCATGAATTTTGACATTGTGGGTTGTATGAAATTAATTATTATTTTAAAAAGGTTAAAATGGTTTATTTTGTCTTTGCAAATTACATATTTTATTTCCTAACGAGGAACGATAGAGTCGAAGTATTAATTGTTAGAGAAGATGATGGGTGTAGGAACATTCTTGTACTAAACACCATTCATGTACTCATGGGATAGATGGAAGTGTTATCATAGTTAACGACCAAAGATTATTATAGTCATCAATCCACGCGAGTTCCTTGTCGAAGATTGCACTCTAGATTAGGCTCGGAGCATTGAGGAAAACACATAATATGGAGGTTGGGGTTTCGACTAGTTTTAGCCTCTACTAATAGCCAAAAACATAAAGTTGTGGTCATGTTAATTTATGTTAATGGAAATGAGCCGAGCGATGTATATTTAATAGGGTTTTTAGGTTAGAATAGCGGCGATACTTGGTAGAATTTTTTCTTGCACTGTAATTTTGTATCGTAATAATTCTAGGCTGGATCTAGTAATCCACGATGTATATTTACAACTTATGAATTAATACAAGGGGCTATGCCAGTTAATTTCTTCCTATCTCAATATTTTATGTGATGATTTATCTAGGTATTTTATTTTCCAACTCTCGTAAGAAGGGAAACAAGTTGCTTGGATGTGGCCCAACCAACCGAGCTCGTTCTCCCTCTATCTATAATGTGTGTTATGTATGTATATTTTTATGCAGCTTCAGAATAAGAAGTATTTTGTTTTAATAAGCTAACAGATATATTTTGTCTTCATGAATTGCACGATGCTCGGATCTGAGGTTTGATAGTGTAGGTCTGTTCATCTATTTAAGATTATTGTCGTATTTCTTTCCTTTGATGCATTTCATGAACTCCTTTCTACAAAGGCATGTTTCAAGTGTGTTTTGATCCTGCAAAGTGTTAGTTTTTTTGGCAAGAGTGTTTATTCCTGCAAGGCTATCCATTTTCTTTACACAAGTGTGTTTCACTTTTGATTACAAGTTTGCAATTATTCTTAAGAAGAAAGTTTAACTTAGGCTTGATTCATTAGTTATATTTCCTTGAGTCTTAATGAAACCCTCTTCACCTTGCGAGGATCTTTAATTGTGTCTAGCCGAGTTGAGGACTAAAATCCATTATGGGACCCTTTAAACTAAAACCTCCATTTGAGAAAGGCATAGATCTAGCTTCTATGGTAACAATCATCTAAGAGATAAGGGATGCTCAAATTCTTAGATTAGGCGTTCATGCTTACAAGAAGAAGCCTTCTATTCTAAAAGAGAATTTTTTTTATTCCTAAAATAATTTTATTTTTGAATGAATAATAGAGGAGTCTCATGATTTTGTGTGATTTACTCTCTGTTGTAATTTACTGTGAAATCAATTCATAATTAACACCCTTTACATTTCAGGCAAGTGGTTTGGAAGCTTGGTACAAGAATATTGGATCTCTAGTATAGGAATATTTGTTTTGATACAGGAACAGTGTACCCTGGTATAGGAACCCAGAATCCTAGTATTAAGTAAGGTTACTCAGTGAAGGAACCAAATATACTTAGCATACTGGAACTTAATTTGAGTACAAGAATATCATTCTAGTACAGGACCTCTGCTCAAGTGTAGGAATGTTGTTGTGGTGCAGGAATGTAGATTCAATCAAGGAAGTAACGTTTGTAATATAGACAAATTTCCCTAAAAGTTTGATTTTGTTTTGTCTCATAACTACACCGCTACCCAATCTCAGAGGTTTTGCTTCCTTTCTATCATTGAACTTGATTGCTTATGCTAATTTGAATTCCTTTCATTAAGCATTTCCAAGTATTTCCTTTTGAATGATTCTGGCACTAGAACTCTCCTGTTGTTATTTTCTTTTCATTCTCTTTTATTCTGCAAGTGTAGTTAGGAGAGATAGAAGTGGATTTGGTGAAATTTTATACCATCGATCTTGGAATTTCTTGTGTTACGCATCTAAGCTTATGTAGCCCTGGGTTGACAATTAATTTTTGAAGGCGTTTGTTGAATTACAACTCTGGCACCCAAAAATGACCACTGTTGCAAAAACAGGGTAATGCATGCGACACTTGGGAAAGGCAATGAAAATTTTGAAAAAACACTTCTACAAGCTAAAACAAGTTAAAACTCAAGGATTTTCTCAACAAAAGAAGCGAAACTACACCCTCACACGCTAAACAAGAAAAAAGTGATAGAATAGGCAAGAAAAGACTATAAAAGCATAAATCATGCAAAAATGTGACAATGATACTCTAAAGGTTCCTTGATCTCCTCAAGCATGCTAGAGCATGATGATTGACAATAAAAATGAGCTCTAAAGGAATATATTACATCAAATTAAGCAAAATTAGAATTCATAACGCAATGCCTGAGATTAAGGATGAATGTGACACCTAGTGTAAACTTCTAAAGATAACATTGTGCCACCTTCGAAAAACTAATAATAGATCCCTACTCCCTAGGTATTTTTTCTACTTTTACAGGAAAATATACCATGCATTTCCTAGTGAAATTGCACAATTCTGGAAAGGACTGTGCAACTCTTTGGCTTATGCACTCAGCAACTTCTGAGCAAAAATATTTCTACGTAATTTCTCAGTTGAGTGACTCTAGGCTACATCTCATTCTCTAAGTAGTTTCCTAGCTTAAGTTTGATTTTCAACTGTATATGTGTAATTCTGGAGATAAAGGCTCACTACTGGTTGGGACTACGTATTTCCCAAGAGCAAGGTTGGTTTCCCTCAAGGATTGTGTGATTCATGAAGACAAGCCCTTAACCAGATTGAAACTAAGTCAAGAGATCGACTTGTGGGTTAGATAGTAAAGAAAGTAAGAAAAACACAAGCCAACATGCGAAAGAGAAAGCTCAGTGAAAGCATAAGTACTTGGGGCAGCACGTGATGAGATGTTATGCTTGAGGAGGGAGGCTCCAAAATGAAGCATAGGAAAAATTTTGGAGGATGGTTGTAGTTTCTACAACATTGGTGACACACGGGTAGAACTCCAGCTCTCTGTATGGACTTTGTCTCATGTAAAACAAGTCAAACTCTTATGGAAGTTTTGTTCAATTCTTTGATCGTCATGGTTTCTTCACTAAATTGAGGTAAATATATAGTCCCTACCATTCTCTTTATCATAAACACACATACAAAGGCAAGTCAACTGAGTTTTTCTATTGGGGATGAGGGATATATTGATGCACAAGAAATATAGATTGTCAGAGTTTTAGTTTCATCTCTCCTGATGCTCCGCTGCCAGCAGGCCTGGACAGTACCTTAATAGAGTCACTTCAGGAACACAAGCATTTATTCACTGCCAACAAGGTTGGACAATACCTTGGTGGAGTTTCTTCCTTCACTTCCCTGTGCATGATGCCTTTCTCTTCTTTCATCTTTATTTTATTTTTTATTTTTTTCATTTTTCAAATAACTATGCATAGACACTTATTTATTTCATGAGACGGAAGAGGGCAACTGACTTATTGGGACCGGAAGAGGTTGTCCCTTCAGAAAATTATGTTTATATATACCTCTGACATACTTTTTAGGGTTCCCCCCCCACATAACTCTACTTGGCTGAGTTGAAAAGGGTTAACCAGGTTAACCAAATATAGAAAATTGATTAGAGTAGGCGGTACTAGTTAAAAGTGTAAGCATCATGATTTCACTAATAACTCACTATGAAAGGAATGCATTTTCCATCAGGGTATCATCAACTAAAATAAACACAATATCTTCCCAAGGAGAGCGAATAGATAGATAACCAAATTTTGTAGTTGTACAAGTCCTCTTGTATTTAACCTTCTTGTCTCAAAAATCCAAACATGGTTTCATGGTGAAACTAATCCCAAGGGTGTGAAAAACAAACAAACAAGTAAAGAAAAGAAGCAAGACAAAAAAAAAAAAATGAAAAAAAAAAATAAAAAATAGGAAATAAAAAACTACTCCTACTCCTAAGCTAAGCATAGCATGGGCCAACTCACGTGAAGTAATATTTATAATGCAGCCATCGAATAATTAGTTGACCCATGTAAATGATTGCATTGCTGACAAGAAAGATGTTCAAGAAAACCAATAAACAAGAAAGATAAAGTGATGAAAACCAAAATGTTCAAACCTTGAATGTGTTTACAAAATAAGTGATTGAAAGCACATGAAAGGAGCCATGTAGTCATGTTATGGTGTTGTGTCACATTGTGTGTGAATGACAAGCATCTACACTCTTTCAAACATGAAAAATGAGCAAACATGAAGAAAAAATAAATTTTCGTTTGGCAACAGTGCTCGCCACATATGATTCCTACAATACATGAGTAATAGGATTGTGTGATTCAGATGGAGGATGTAAAAAATGTAGATTAGATTTATTTTCAATGTGAACAAGGGAGTGATGAGGAGCCTAAGGTGATTCAACAAATTCCTGACTGGAAGTGGAACTAACCTAAAGACTATGAGAACTTGACATAACCACCATCTTGGGCTGAAGTGCCTCGAAAGCTTGAGGGGTTTCCACTTCATCAGTAGATAGATCATCAAAGACTGGTGGCTTAGAAAGATCAACAACAGGTGAATCAGAATTGTGATCAACTAAATGAGTAAAGAGATAACAACACCCATGATTAGAAAATTCAAGATGGACATCAAAATCCTCATGATTTGATGAATCATACTGAGGGGTTCATGAGAAATAAAATTTTTCACCCTCTAAATTTCCAGAAATGAAAGATGAGAGATTAGGTATATTTGGGAAGAAATATTTGTCCCCTTTGTAATTAGACGACAGACTGATGTCCTTTGTGTTCTGTGAATGGTCAGAAGTAGAAACATCTTTCACAGGAAAAATCAGAAATGGCAGAATCACAAAAGATGTTAGGATAAAGTAGACAAGTTTCAGACACAAGGAGGTCATCCTTCACCATAATTTCTTCGTCAAATGCCCCCACATGCTCATAAAAAATAATAGCACAAGTTTGCTGCTCAACACCACACCATCCATAACTTGATCGTCATGAACATCACATGTGTGGAATCTAGAATGGATGAACACAATACACCAAAATCTAGAGGATTAAAGGAAGCAATGGACAAACATCGAGGGGATGAGACCACATGACAACCAGTAGGCTTGCAGTCTAGATCTACACAGAAATCTAGAGAAGGTGGGGTGGGAGGAGGTGACAGTTCAATAGGTAGTTTCACAACTTCTCCCACCTCGTCTTGTTGAGCTAGAGATGTTTGATAAGAAGAGGATGGAGGGTCACTTGGGAAAACAAACTTGTATGTCTTAGATTTAGAAGCTCTACCACAGAGGTATGGTGGGAAGGGTTCGAATGATTTTAATTCATATGGATTGTTAGATATGTGAAGAAGATACTTAAACCTTTTTGTGAGAAAATCCCAATAAACTTCATCTTCTAGAAATTCAAAAGAGAGATGAAAAAAAATGTTTCCAAAATGATGCAACAGATGCATTAGGTGCTATTCATAATTTAAATATTTTTCTATTAAGTTCTTTACGATCATAACAAAAGAAATCTTGACCTACCTCTTTGATCATGTGATTGAAAGAGTGAATAGAGGTTGCAGTAATGTGAAACACCATTGCTTAATGTGCCTTTCGAATGTGTAAGTGAACAACCCACAGGAAATGTTCTCTGAGGGGACTTCATTCATGCCACAAAAACCCAAAAAGGAAACTTTGTGTGTTAACAAGGCTATTCCACCTTCACCATCGTATTTAATTTGTGACAAGTCATTGATAAAATCCTATGACACTTTGAAATCATGAGCATGAGAAAAAAAATTTGGAGTTGAGATTGTGTCGTAACTCATGAATGATGTGCATAGATTCAAAACATACTTTAATGGATCAACTTCTCTTGTGGACCTCCTTTCAATGCTAGAAATGTTTACATTGTTGTACCCACCAACATTCAAGGGGATCTCCCCAATAAGAAGTCCCAACTAGACCTTAGGCCATTTGGAGGAGTCCCAATAGTGGGTGGTAATGTAGTGCCTTAACCACAATAGTGCCTAGAGATAAGCATAGTGACTTTGGTTGGAAGCAAGTGTGTGACCTTGCAGCGAGTCAAGGGAGATGCATGGGGGCTCTAACACACGGAGGGGATAATGAAGTGTGTCCCTTAAAATCCTGTAATAATACACAGCCTAAAGGGAACAGACAAGTGGAATGAAATGAAAAGTTGCAATGTAATATAGTCCACAAGACAAAGTGATGGGTTAATCCAAGAACACACCTTCAACCAAATCAATATAATTGCATACAAAATATTTCATAATCAAATGCGTAAGTTAAGAAACATACATTGCTAAAGTAACCAGAATAGTCGAACTACAATAACAATGTATGCATGAAAACGTGTTGGCTCAATTATATTATTATATGTGAAAGTTCCATCCATACATACACCATTTACATCCACTAGCCCAAATAGTGGAACATTACAGTTATGAACACCCACTCCTCCAAAGAAGTCTCATCACAATACTCCCAAGCCTTCTCTAAGCCTAAGCCTAGTTGAAAGCTTGGCTCCCAAAATCTTGTTCTATGATTTATGAGGTTCTATTTATAACAAAGGGTGGGGTGACCCTTGACATTCCCCTTTGACTCTTTGACTACCCTCATGACTCTTCAACTTGTTTACAAATAACTCATTACATTACATAGTGATTTTTCACATTCCACTAATGACACTTGGAATTTCACTTACAACATATTTATAATTAATATACATTTTCCATATGTACACATGTTAGACAAAATAGGCTAGAGTCAGCCTAACAAGACAAAATACTATCACTCATAAATTTGGGTAAATACCAACTCGGTAACCTCCACTTGATGCTTCTCATGACATACTGATGCCAAGCTTGGTATTGCATGATGATGTCTTTCTGATAGCGGACTCTTGTCTCCACAGATTCTTGGTATGTCCAACTCATCCTGAAGCATGTGCAACATGGTGTTAACTACGACGAGACCACCAATGTACCTCTACATTTTTTCTGCACTCAAATCCAAGTCATCGCTAGTGGCCTCTCACCTCAGCTACTCCATGTACCTGTTGATATCTAGCAAAATTTGGTTATTTTTCTTAGCTTCAGTCAAGGAACCGATTAACAAGATCTTGTGCGTTCTCAACATGACATCCAAACTATTGTACAACCATGCATATGAAGCATGTATGCTACTGACATACAGGTTGATCTGTTCATAGTTTAGGATCAATATGTAAACCTCTTATTTGTCTAACTCTACTTGTGGCTTCATTATCTTGGCAAGTGAAGCAGGGCCCCTCAGTACCGCAATGTCCACTCTTGCACACAGGTGGTGGTAGAATGCATCTTCCTAATATTTTGAACAAACTCCTTACTCCGTTGCCACAAGCCATGCACACAGGCAACAACTTCATGCGTAGTGACAAATTCATCATAGAGTTTCTGCATGTTAGTCTCAATTATTCATAGTACAACAAGTATCACTTTCCTCATCTCTGCCACAATTGTTATTCGGGAATAGTGTCCACTCGGATGCTGCTATTCCCACTAATATGGGTGGCTATCTTAGAAAAAAATAATCAAAGTCTACTATTGTTTCCTTTTATTAAAATAGACGAGGGGAGAACCAAGAAGA
>APFE031347290.1:8540-127786 GCA_000404065.3 Pinus taeda
TATATATATATCGTGTGGCGCACTAAGGCGCTCAAAAAATAAGTGTATATGTGTCATGAATCCAAACGTTCTTAGTACATCTGAGACGTATGTCTCTCAAAACCACAGCGGAAATGAAACCTAGGTGTCTACTGCGGTGGGTTATGCTCTCTGTAGCATGCCACCGCTCGTGCCACCCGCCTCAATAGGTGGTGCATCCTGGGTTCCACACCCACTGTGTGGATCTGTGCAGCCAAGGGGACCTCCTCGATCCCCTGATAGTCTGGGACTCCTGCTAGTAACCCCTCCAGGTTGAGGATCACGGTCTCTGCCTGGTCCCCTCCTGCAGGAGCCAAGGCCAAGGCGCCAGCACCTTGCTCTGCCCTCCGTGCCTCTGGTGCTAGGCTGAGGGGTCTCACGGGTCCTACATCTGCACAGCATGAGCATTTATTAAGACATGTACATGAAAAATACAAAAACATCATATAAATGAAAATGAAAAAGATCAAGTGTTATACCTCCATCATCCCACTGCTCTCTCCCCGGCAGCGGCATATCTGGGTCACCACGGAAGTCAATACCAGCATACGGCCAGTCCTTGACGAAGATGACCTGGCACTCTAGCCACTCTCGGAAGCAGAGGCCCCACAACACTGAACGCCCACCACCTCCGCGAGGCATGACCCGAGACCACTTGGTGGCCCTCGTTTCTCATGCATTGCATGGCGGGTCCAATACCATGGTCTGCAGCCGGAGGGCCGGCACCCGCTCGAACATGAGTGGAAGCAGAAGAGACCCATAACCGAACTGTTTCGACTCCCCACGTTGACAGTTGTTTAGTTGTCTCTTCATGCTGTTAGTCACAGCTACCGCCCAGTTGAAAATCATGGGCTGTAAACAATCCAGAGCAAGTAAAAGGTTGGCCTTTGAGGCCTCGTGGTTCGCCAGGCTACCTGCTGCCCGCGTCACCAGAAAGAGTATCGTGTGGAGCACTATGTCGGCATGTTCACCGACACCCACCGATGGAATGCTGCATTTCCCACTCCGTGTTTTGACCGCCTGCGGGCAAACACAAGCCATCAGCTGATCCAGCGTCTCGCCGCTAGGACGCTGCCCCTCCAGAATTGGCATCGCGCCTCGGCGAGACAATCCAGTCAGAAAATAAATGCCTGTGGAGTCGAACTCGATGTCTCGACCCCGGATGGTGAATTTCCCATCTACTGGGTTCCACACTCTGATCAGTAGCTCTAGTAAATCCGGCTGAGCTCTCAACCGTGGAGTAAGGAAGAATTTCATTAAACCGCATGTCCGCATTGCATTGCGGCATCCGGCATCGGCAAATGCAGCTATATCGGCATTATCGTGGTCTCTCTCTTGCCATGTGAAAGCCATTTTGCCCTGCAAAATCACCTAGAAGTCATTAGACGGTCTGCATTTGAAAATTGCCAATTAAATTATAAAAAATCAAATGTCACAGCGCCAGCGCGACTGTTTATAAAACAGCTGTGCTGGAAATGGCCGCCAGTGTATTTTTCTGTGGGTCAGCGCGGAAGGACACGGGTTTTCTGTGCTGACCCAGAAAGTGGTGTGTGTTGGGAAACCCGATCAGCGTGGACCCGATAGGGAAATCCGCGCTGACCGAGAGCGCACCAACATTCAAGAAATTTGGCCAAATGGCCAAATCCCACGATGGATTTGCATAAAAATATAACCAAAATAGAGCGCACGGCAAGAGGGACCTACCTGGAATTGACGGTCGAGAAATCGGCGTCCGGATGAGGAAGAATTAGCTCCATCAACTTTGTAGTATTTCAACGTTCTTCAAAGCTCCAATGGTAAAATGGTAAAAATGATTTTTACAAACCTCCTATTTATAGTAAAAACTCCTAAATTTGACTATAAGTCCTTATGAATGTGGGTTTTTGCTATAGTTTTGCCATAAATTCAATCCGGATGTGATTAATTATGTTTTAATGCATGTTTTATTGTGATTTTCGACATATCGAACAGGTTTACGTGGGTATTTCCTTGTGCAGGTCTTTGGAACCGGCAAAGTCACGGTGGATTCGTATACACTTGATCCAAAAAATGTCTTCATTAAGCTCTTTTCCGACATAAAATAAGGAAATATTGCCGAGCCTCCTCTCAGCTCGTTAAAAGGAATGAGAGGCGATCGCTTTTAAATCTCTTTTTTGACCGTTTGAACCAAAAAGATTGCCGGGTGTTTGTCGTTTCGCACTCGTTATTGGTTCTAAAACGACGTGCTTCTAACCGCTTTTTTACTTTTTTGGGTCAAAGCCACTACTTACGAAAAGTACTCCTCGATCGTAATGATCGGGAGGTTCTTTCGAGCATCGTTTTATACTTTTTCGGGCTCGAGAGACACAACTTTACGAAAAAGAACCCCCCTGGAGTTTCCTTTTCAACTGTTTTTTCAAACTCTCTAAACATGAAAAAACGCCGAGTTCTTCCTTTGTCAGACTCGTTAAAACTGAATGACATCGGGCTCCGTCAAAATGACGCTCTCCAAGCATATGCTACCCCTGTCAAGCTTGTCATCCAAAAATAATCGGGGTACTCGCCAGAAATGGTGGGGGAAATAAAGGAACCGTAATCGTCGTCATCGGCAGTATGTCACTCTTGAACATGGCACTGTTTGCATTCGTGTCTAGGTGGGGAGATCTCATCTCGCTTCACTTTTGCCTCCATGGGTTTGGGTTATCCTATTTGGCCACTCATTTGCTCATTGTCCTTTCGTTACGACCTCTGATCATTTGACCCCCAAATACTGCCAAATCCGTCATTGTGCCGCCGATATGTTCAAGAGAAGTTGGCCTCTGCAAGTATAACCTCCCTCTGATATTTCACACAAAACAAACTTGTCCCTTCCCGTCTCGCATTGATTATGTGGGAAAAATTATGGCCCACCTTCGATAAAGATCACTTCCTGTCGACTTCAACTCATTATCCAGGAGTGACCTAGAGACTCCCTTCGGGTACCTTGGAGCCTGCATGCCTCAATGGTAGGTTCTTCGTGTTCGACGCGAGGTTTTCATCATTGGCCTCTGGTCGAACAACTCCGCGGGTGTTCGACACCAGCTCATTCATTCACATACCGTGGATTGTACCTATAGTACCTTGAGGACCATCGTCATCATTGGTGGCCCCTCTTGCGTCTGTTAACAGCTTTCATCATTGGCTGGTAATCAGACGATGTTCAAGCATGTTCAACTTCAACTCCTATATTCACATGTTTGAACTTGTACTTTGTTCGGGCTTGGATGGAGCGCAAGACCCGGGTTCTAGTCCATTGTGGACCAGGCTGTGATTTTGTGGGACATCATTACATGACTCATCGATGGATGGCTGCGACCATACTTGAGTCTTCTTAAGGATGGCTGTGACCATACCTCTTATCATTATGGTCTCTTCAGCTGGGTGGCTGCGTCCATACCACAGACCTTGTTCATATGTCTTTTGGATGGCTGCACCCATGCCTGGACTACATATAATTGAAATATTAGTTGTATCTGCCTGCAGGTTCTCCCTGGTGGTGTTCCAGTCCAGCAGTCTTGTAAAGCATTTCACCCCTCCCACTCTCTCGGGCTTCATGCTTTAGGGGGCATCCGTTACACAGTAAAATGTCACTGCCATCATGTCAGTCTCCCTACTGTGCCATAAAACCACATTCACCTCACTTATGCTCCCTAAAATGGCTAAAAACCCTCTTTGCCTAAGTTAATTGAATCATCGCGTCAGTTTATTAAATAACCACGCTGACTGGCAGAGGATAATGTAACTGTTGCGCTGCCAGCGCGGAAGCACACGTGTTTTCCGCGCTGGTCCAATTTCACGGACAGCGCATGCTCCACTTGTATCATTGTGCGCTGACCAGACCTCTTCTATAATTGATTTGCGATGCCAGCGCGTCAGCCCAGTTTTGCACTCGCGCTGATCCTGTTTAGGCGAGTTTGTTCTAACAGCCAACCTTCCAGATGACTCCAGACTTGGCTGTTAGCATTGTTGAGGTCACCATCCTTTCTCTAGCATGTCTGTTTGACTGATCATCCACTTATCTTGGGGGAAAGCTCATCCTTTACCTATTCATGGAGACTCCTTCTCCTTTATAAGCCTCCTCCATTGCCCATGAGCTGCTAGTTGGAAACATATAGGCTTTGATTGAGGAATTCTTAGTGCATAAGTGCTGCTCTTTGTAGGCATTTGGTGTGTTGTGTGAGGATTGCTTTTGAGCTTGAGGAAGGTTATGAGTTTTTTGCCTTGTATGTGAGAGAGAGACCTCTTTGACTTGGGAGATCTACTTCAAAGGTGAATGCTTGGAAGACATGCTGGTTGGACCCTCTAGAGAAGGAGTCAACGTCAGGACTTCAGTTGTACCTTACTCTATTTCCTGATTAATAAAGATAGATGACTACTCTTATTGTTCCATTTCCATTTGTCCTATGAATGATTAATGTAAATTGTATCCTTCCTGACTGATACATAGTTGTTTTTAGTAGATTTTACGCTTGTGTTTCCTCTCTCTTTGCTTGTGCAGGTGTCCGTCCGCGAGGATAGTGGAGGACTGTGATCGGCTGGAGCGAAGGAGCGAGAGGATCATCTCTTCGGCAAACGTAGCGTTGGAATCCAAGTAGGTTCCTTTTACCCACTTGTTAATTACAACTAGGAACCTGCAGTGTAGCATTGTTTGATTGTTGCTAGACCCCCTTTGGGCTAGTAGGGATCGCCTCTATCTGTAGAGGGGATTTACCTCTCCAACACCAGCTATCACAGAATTTCTAGAGAAAATTGAAATCCCTTCAACAAATGCAAAGGATGATGAGCTTAGCAGGTGCAGGGCTAACTATAGAGAATTTGGTTGAAGAGGTTCGGTAGGCCGTCGCGTTGTGTACAGTGGAACTTCAAGCCTCGAAGTCAGAATTGAGTGGCCTCAAAGCACGCGTCGAGGACATACCAGCACAGTGACTCGGCCTGAGTCACATCATTATGTTGGTGTCCTGATGGGACGAGGTCCCCCAAGGTTAACTTTTGCTAAGTCTTAGTTAAATTTTGATAAGATATTGTAAAGTCACTATATTTTGAGGAGTGGAGTGAGAGTAACGCAGGTTGTTAAGAGTCAAAGGGGCTTTTAGGCAAGTCAAATCCCCTTATTTTGTAAAGAGATCAGTTGTATTAAGCTCTACCCATGATTTATGGACCATGGTATTGTAAGGGTAAAGGATATATAAAGGGTTGTCTTAGCAAGTCTAAGAAAATCAATGAATTCAGGAGATGATATGTTTTTGAGTCTGTAATTGTAAGATCTTTTAGTATTTTAGGGTCTGAAAAGTATATGTATTGAACATCTGGAATAATAAAGAATATTTGAAGCAATTTTGTGTCTGAGTTGTATAATTATGTGTTTTCTATATTTATGCTCAGTTGAATGCCATTTATCTGTATTATTGTCCTAATTACTCTATGAATATCTATATTTATTGTTATATGTTATTTTATGTATGATTAAACCCTTAGGCGAAGCTCATAACTGTGTTTAATTGGAATTTTATTTATGTTTTGGATTTTGAGGATAGGGTTCACGAAGGTCAGATCAAGCCTTAATATGAAGAAACGCCTTTCCTCCACGTCACATAGCCTTCTGGATGCAGAAACTTGGTTCTAGCATCCCCCAATATTGTCTCGGGTGAGACTGCACCCTGCACTAAGCGGGTTGTTTCCAAAAGGGGTGGTAGTGTAGGGTTTTGTTGGTTAGTGCAGCTAACTCTGAATTTGGGTCATAGTCCCCTCAAGGCAACATCATGTATGGTGCCTTTGATGTTGGTGTTTCCCCTAGTACCAACTCAATGAAGAAGTTCACTTCCTTGTGAGGCGGAAACATTGAAATCTCTACTGGAAACACATCCTGAAACTAATGCAAGATTGGGTGCCTTCTCAATACCTCTGCATCCTCAATATCCTTACCTTTATCGCTAGAAATATGCATTGTAAATAATACATATCCTTTTTACAGTTGTTCTTTTCTTGCATAATTGTCACCATTCTAACTGATGTTACCTTCATCTTACGCTCCAAGATTATTTGTTCCCCATTGTCATCCAAACATTCAATGGCCTTGTCATGACAATCCACTTTGGTCCTATGAAGATACAACCAGTCCACACCCAAGAGCATACTATACGATCCCAACAGTAATACATTCAAATGTGTTGAGGTAGTGTTGTAGTGGCCACAACCACCCTCCAAAATTTTGCCTATGCTTCGATTTTGGAGCCTTCCTTCTTAACCACAACAGCTCATCTCGCATTTATCCAAGTATTCACGCTTCAACTAAGACTTATCTTTTCATTTTGGCTTGTTTTATCTTACTTGGTTGATTTTCTAACTCGCAAGTTGATCTCCTGGCCTAGTCCCACAGCAGTTTTGGGCTTGCCCCCAGAAACTACGTAATTCTTGAGGGAAACTAGCCTTGTTGTTGGGAATTGCATAGCCTGACTCTCAATGAGCCTTGATCTTAGATAATGCACAGCCATGAAGGGGTAGCCCATAAATTGTGCAACCCTCACTAAGCTCGAAAACTGCGCAATGCATTGAGTCAGAAATTTGCCTAGTTCCTAGAAATGTGTTGTCTTTCCTGGAAGTGTGCATGGAAAGTTTCCCTAGGAAAAGGAAAAATAAAAAAGCATCCATAAAAAATAGGGATCTATTTTTAGTATCCCGAAGGAGGCACTTGCGTTATTTTTAGAAACTTCCACCAAGTGTCGCTTTTTCCTTGATTTTAGGTATGTGACTCATAAACCCTAATTTGTCCAAATCTATTTAATCGGTGTTGCTAGAGCTCATTTGTACATTCGATCTTGGAGCTCTATAATTCTCGAGGAGATCAAGGAACCTTCGGTGCGATCGTTGTCGCTTTTCCGGGTGAATTTTTCTTTTGTCGTATTTTTCTATTTTTTTGTCTTTTTTCGTTATTTGGCTTGTGCGAGTGTTGTTTCACTTATTTCTTTGCATGGTTGTTGGATTTTTAACTTGTATAAATGTTTTTTAAAGTTATAGATTTCATTTCCCAAGTTTCGCATGAATTTTCCTATTTTCACACCAATCGTTGCCATTGAGACGAATCTTCTCACATTCTTTGTTTTCCTTCTGTTTAATCAATTGTTTCACTTGATTCACATGCATGCATCTACACTTAGTCATATTTTCACTCAACTTCACACTATCTTTTAGATCTTCTTGTTTTTCACACTTCCCTTGGGAAGATCTGGGCTTCCCTTGGCTGGATCACACTTTGTACAGCTTGCACTGCACAATCTGGAGCCTCAATCCACAAGTTGGATCTAACTACCCACTACACATTATAGGAGCCAGCCTCCCATCTTGGCCATTGAGACTGCGTAATGCAAAATATTTACTAGGCCTTGGCTCAGGCTGAACTATGCATTGCATAGTTCCAATCATAAGATTCCACCTTGGCTGCTGGGACTGCATAGTGCGCGATTCCCAAAGTTAGTTAGTCACCCCTGTCAAGTAAAACTATGCAATCCCTCACATCTAGTGCCTAGATTGCTTCTTGAACTTGACTTGAAGTTGTTTTTCTCTAAGCTAACATTTTCTTACTATGAGTGTCCTCTCTATCCCATAGGTACAACAATTTTTGAATATCTCTCCTGTAGTCACAGTTAACATGGCATCCAAGAGAGTTGCATCAAAGGAAACTGCAGAGAGCAGTATTGGGGAAGCAATTGAGTAGATATCAGTTGATTTACCAATGTATGTATATACTCATCTATTTATTGAGAAGGGAACAACACTGACATGGAAACAAATCAAAGACACATTTTCATTAAAGACTTTGAGACAGATTTGGAGGATCAGTAGGTCTATCTTAGCATCAAGCATTCATGGTTATACAAGGTTTCATGTAGGTATCTCATCTTCCCGTGTGTGGACATCATCAACTAGATTGTCTCACATGCATATGAATAGAGTATGGCATTGATCAGTGCCAGTGGGCAGAAGCTTTCCACCTTTAAGGAAGAATACTTTCAGCAGATGTATCACTTGCCTAAGGTGGTGAAGCACATGGACTCACTCTTTTATGCCACCCATAGCTACGTTAACACAAGAGACATTTTTAATCACTGGGTGAAAGAGCCATTGAAGTTTCACATACATCCACCCATTTTTACAAGATAAAGTCCCTCATGAATGCTTATTAGTTATTGATCATCTTTTTCTGTAGAACATATGGTAAAGAGAGCACAAAAAACCTTTCCTAAAGGGTGGGAAATCTTACTAGACCAGTTTGAGGATGATGGGAGGCCATTCAATTGGTTGGATCTCTTGGCTCAACAATTGAATTCCCATGTAGCTAAGGCTCAAAATCCTCCCAAGAATGAGCAAGCAAGTTTTTATATGTCTGCATACTTACTGGATGAAATCCATGCACAACGGAAGTTCCTAGCATGAACTGGACATGAACACCATGAGAGACTGTCATGAACATCTATTGCAAGTTTCTTTCCAACTATAGTTATCAAGGAGTGATGGCATGGCTAACTGGCCACTTTATCATCCCACTATACAAGCTTACATTTCAACAAGATCCACCTTGCATGTCCTGAGAAGAAATGGAGGCAATAATATGCATTGCATATTGGTATGCCTCACCAAGTGGCACCTTCATCAGAGTGTTTGGTGGAGAGAAGCCTCTGCATGTCTTACCAAGGTATGCCACTAACAAGTTGATCATGCAAGAAGTATCATACTACCTCGCTACAAGGTTTTCAGCAGGACTACATATGAAGAAGAAAGCGACATGGCTCGCTATTCCTTTGCAGGTCACATTATACAAGATTAAGAACTTGAAAGATGCAGATGTCGAGGTTAGGCACATAGTGAAATTCGATTTGGGCACCAAGGACTTTAATTCGTATGATCCCCACAGTATTTACAAGGACCACTGTATGAGAGTGTACTTTCCATGGATCAGTGGGGCATTTTATTGGCTAGAGGAGGATCCTTGGAAGTACTGCTACAATTCCTATAGACTCAATGAGTAAGTCAGTATAGCAGGGAATGGAAGCCTCCTCAATGGACAATATCAGCTCCGGAAGCAATAGAAACAGTAGAAAACGGAAGAAATCTAGTATAGGACAAGGTAAATAGGAAGATTGCTAATGATCCAAAGGTAGAGCAAAGCTGAAAAATGATGGCATATCCTATTATGACGAAGCCAGCTTTGGCAGTGGAAGAAAAGATGGAGAAAAGGATAAAGAGAGAAGAATGGAGGAAGTGAGAAAATCAGAAGCTGCAGGAGACAGAGAAGAATTTGAAGAAAGAACATGATTTGAGGAGGATAGAATGAGAAGAGAAGAAGAAGTAGGAAGAATAACAAAGGCAAGGCACAATGACAGAGGAAATAGCAACGATATAGGATGAAGAACTAGAACAACTAGCAGCCAAGGAAGGAGGTGAATAGATGCAGGATCGGGATCTTTCTCAATAAATTGAGCAATTGATTGAAGTGATAGATATGGAGTTGGAATAGGAGCTACAACATGAAGATGTTGACTTGATGCCGAGAGCACCACAGGTCATCCCTCAGCCTCCACCACCTCCAGCAGTAGATCCAACCATGAGTGAGCAAGGAGATGTTTTTCTCCTTAATGATGATTTGGTCATGGATGTGTATAATCTATAATTTGATGAGTTCTAGAAGATGATTGTACAAGCACAAAGGAAGCACTTTCTAGATAATCACAACCTATATTCATCAAGGAAAGGGTGATAGCATTAGACACCAGGAAGAATCCAACTCTTTGCTAAATCTAGCTTGGCCTATTTCGGAGAAACATGATCTAATGTTTAGTATTTGATAGTTGAGAATGAGCAATTGACATAAAACTTGCAAGCTTCTAGGAAAGAGGTGAAACAACTCTGAAAAATTATGTAGATTGTAGTTTCCACATTGGGGGAGATGAAGACAGCGATACCCACTGAAGTATCAGTACTTAGAGAAACCATGTGGAAGCTTTATGAATAATTTTTCACTGTGCATAAAGCAGTTGTCCATTTGCATGGCCTACAATAGCGGAGCAAAGAGTTTGTTAAAGCTCTAAAAAACATACATGCTGCCATCGCCCATGTACAAGAGTGTACAATGTGGTACAAAGGGGCCTTACTTGACTTAGTGAAGAAGATGAAGCCACAAGAAGAGATGGAGAAAGTGAGGTTCAAATGTTGATTTAGAACAATGAGCAGCTCACCTCATTCATCGGAAGCACACACCCCTCATATGTGCAGTTGTACAGTACTTTGGATGCCTTGGTGAGAACACACCAGATCCCATCAATCAGTTCCCTCACTATTGCTAAACCCAATAACCAAGTCCAACTGGAGATCAATGAGTACTTGGTGCATTTGAGACGAGAAGCCACCAAGAAATACTTAGATTTGAGTGCACACAACATGCAGAATTTCATCGACGGCCCTGTCAAGGTCAAGACAATGTTGCTCATGCTTCAAAACGAGTTGGATATAGGTTTCCAAATAGTGTACTTGTATGCCATGCAGGCTAGAGTCCGCTTCCAGAAAGATAACGTTAAGCAGTTTGGGGACACCATCACACAGTACCAAGCTTGGCACCAATATGTGACTGAGAAATAGTAAGTGGAGATTTTCAAGCTGGACTTTCCCCAAACTTCATAATCATAGTGTTGTATCTTGTTAGGTTGTCTCTACCTTATTTTGTCTTATATGGGTACATTTGGAAAATGTAACATTATTTGTAATTATGTTGTAAGTGAAATTCCAAGTGTCAATGTTGGAATATGAAGAGTCACCATGTAATGTAATGTATCATTTTGTGAAGAAGTTAAAGAGTCATGAGGGTAGTCCAAAGGTCACAAAGGGTGAATTTAAGAGTCACCCCCTCTTGTTATAAATAGAACCTCAACTCATGTAACAGGCTCTTTGGAGCCAATCTTTTGGCTATCCTTGGGCTTAGAAAAGGCTTGGGAGTATTGTAAAGATCCTTGGCTTCTCCATAGCATAGAGTGATCATACTTCTTTGGAGGAGTAGGTGTTCTTGACTGTAATGTTCCACTATTGGGTCTAGTGGCCATCAATGGTGTATGTATGGATGGAACTTTCACTTATAATAATAAAATCATAGTCAGCATGCTTTCATGCATATGTTGTTAATATAGTTGGACTATTATCGTTATATTGGCAATGTATGTTATTTAAACTAAGCATATGCATATGATCTATTTTGCATGCATTTGTACGAATCTTGTTGAATGTGTGTTGTTGGATTAACCCATCACTTTAATTTGTGGACTATTCTACATTTTATCTTGTGATATCATTTCACCTGTGTGTTGTTTCAAGTTGTGTACTATTAAAGACTTCCACAGGGTGTGTTTCCTTTTCCCTTCGTGTGTTGGAACCTTCATGCATGGCACTTGACTCTCTATAGGGTCACACACTTTCTCTCACCCAAATTTATCATACTTTCCTCTACGTGTTTCCACGGTCAAGGAACTACATTACCACCCACTACTAGGACTCCTACTCTATGTTGGTGCACCAAGATGACTATTAAAAGAAACCTTACTACCTACATTAGTTTTCAAACCAGGGAAAGTCTATTTATTTCAAGAGTGTGCAGCACTGTCTATACAAGTGAATTCAGAGGCTAATCCATAATGAAATGATTTAAAATCGTTGCAATAATATCTAATTCTGGAAGTTCAATCCAAACAATCCTGAAAGAAATCTTTAAAGCATTTTCAAATCTACTTTAATCTATTATGCAAAGAACTGAATCGGAATGCAAGTAAAAGGAATCACTCTCACCAAATCTAACTGGTATAGACAATAATTCGTTCAACACAAAGGAAAGCTACAACAATTAAACAGCAAGTAATTATGCAAACATCTCATGGAAATCAATCAAGTATAAGCTTGAGATCTCTCGTAACACTACTTCAAAATGAAAAGAAACGGAATACTTAAATTAACCTAATCTATTCGGTAAATATTAACACGCATATGTAAAACATGACAATATCTAGAATCTAGTTTGAACAACAAAAGAAAATCATAATCATTAATACTCACAACAATTAGAATAATTCTAATTTCACAAACTAACAGCAATAAATGATTATAATAATAAGTAGAAATACATATGACACAATTAAAGTAGTAAATCTCCTATTGATTGGGCCCAAAGTCTCCAGAAGTCACTACCAAAAGACACTTAGAATGCGATTATAGGTAAAACATAGTCTTCTTCATTAAACTTGATAATAGAGTTACATCATCACAATAATGAAAGTACTTTGTGTCCAAAATGAATAGTTACAATATTAAAACTTCTAACTAGTTGTTCATTTCATTGGATGGCTTTATATAACCATGGAAAGATAAATGGATAAAAGTGAATCCTCAGAATTAGGAGATCCTGAGGATTTCGCAACTAACAATCTGATGTCAACACACAATAGAATTAATCCTCCTGGTATTCCATTGTCCCTTGTAATCGAGACGTTGTCCTTTCCATTTCTTGGTAGCTATTGTTCTATCATTTGAACATCAATCGTTCAATTTATGTTCCTGCATATAAAGATAGAGAAAGTTACTTTTTCTTGGCTAGATATGCCCAATTTGTTAATGATAGATTTTATCCAACTTCTGTGATTGTTTCTTCTATATTTATTCCTAAAATGAAGATAAACACATAAAGACAAATGATTGATTTAAGATATTATGAGGATAAAACATACCTTTTGCACAACCCAACATACTCCCCTGCTTACCTTTTTGCATGTCCTCATGCAATAAGATGATTGAGGTGCATTTCTGTCAAGGAATAAGCAGGGTAAACTTCTTCCTTGTGTATAGCCTAAAACATTTTTTCTGTTTGAGTACTACAAAAGCCTGGATTGCCCAGTAATCTGGCAAATTATAATCACTGTAATACCCATCAAGAGGGTACCATATAATTGGACATCTGTAACAGCACTGTATCCAGTCAAGGCCCATGCTTAGGACCATATTGTTGTATTTGTGTAGGTGAGTAGAGGAAGCTTTGAAATTTCTCTACACAAATGGCTCCCTGTTCTTGACATTTTTAGAAGAAGCTTCCCATATTTGTCTTATTGTTGACAAAGGTTCCTCCTTAATTTCCTAAAATTATTCCTTTCCAACCTGTATGTATATGTGTGGAGTGCTGGACCGAAAGATGTGGGGGCTTTGTGGGTTCTCCCCTAACCCATAAGTCTATACCATATTCCCTTTTTTGAAAAGTGTTATAGGCTTTAGCCCATTTAATCTAATTGGTGGAAAAAGAAAGAAAATAATGAAATTGAATATCCCCAATGAAGGGGCTAGTATTACTATCTACTTCATCCTCCAGGAAAAAATTGTGCATGTATAAATCACATAAAAGGTGTTGTACCTGTTCATTTTGTTCCTTGAAACATTTGACAAAGTCTAGAGTGTTCTTCAATTCCACTGACTTACCAACCTTGACAGCTTTAACCTTCAGTAAGAGGTATCTTTTTAACAATAATAGTGCGAAATTTGTGGCAGGTGACCAACGAGACAAAGCATCAGAGTAGAGAGAGCAAATAGTTTCAATTTTCTCCTTAGCCTTTTGCAGCTTGGCTTGTGCTTTTTCTACTTTCTTATACTTATCTTTGAAATTGGTGAAAGTCTCATCTTCTATTACAGTAAGTGCCTCAAATTTATTCCACAACCCCTGGTGTACTTGTAACGGCACTGCTTCTTCCTTATGTCAAGCCAACTCCTGATGAGTCTTGGCTAGTTCATTTTGCAATTTTATGATAACAGTTCCCCAGAGGAATGTAATAAGGTGTTTCCTTTTTCTAAGTTTCATCATCCTGTGTTATCATTGAATCAGTTTGAACATCAGCTTCAACTGTTCCTTGGGGCATACAGCAGTTTTCCTGAGTATTATCCTCAAAATTGGTTTGGACAACAGGGGTTTCCATTGAGCAAATGCAAGGAACTTTCATCTGAATCTCAATATTCTTCAAAGGAAATTGCTCTGTTTGGGTTCCTTTTGAACAAACAAAAGGACTCTCAGTCTAGGTTTCAATATCCTCCCAAGAACAGTGTTTTGTTTGGGTCCCTACGGTCTCCAATTCTACTTTCAGTTTTTGTACCCTAACTGCTTCCTTCAACCAGTCTCTCAGTTGCTTAACTGTTTTCTTCTGCTTCCTGTACTTTTTAAGCAACTTCCTCAATCTATCCTTATATTATTTCTTCATCGTGGGGTTTTTAATCGGCAGTGGCATAGCTATATTTATTTCAGGTTCAAGTGGAGTTGTGTTAATATCAGGATGAGGTTCCAATGGAACCATGTCTCCCGATGGATTCTCGTCTTCCGGGTCTTTTTCTTCATAGGATTCTCTCTCAAGAGACTCCAATGGAATAGTGTCTCCTGAGTGATTATCATTTTCATGGTCTTCTTCTATATGGGCCTCATCCTCTGGGGACTTCATGAAGATAGTATCCCCTGGTTAATTTTCGTCCTCCAAGGTTTCTTCTGTAGGTTTTTCCTTTGTTGGGGCTTCCAATGGAACAGTAACCTCTATTTGATTTCCATCTCTGAGGGTTTCCTTTACATGGGCCTCTTTCTCAAGGGGCTCATTCATAGAGGGAACTGGTTCCCTCTAACCCTCTAAATTATTAGCAAATGGAAAAGTTTTAGCATGGTCAGAACTGTCGGTAGAGGCAAACTGGTTAAGGGCATTATTCTGCCCTTCAGAGTTTCCAAAAGGCTCCCTTTACTCACAGAATGTCCCCATATTCTCCCATACTCTAGTAACTTCTTCCTCATATTCCTTTAAAAATTCATCTTGTGGACTTGGAGAGGGCATGTGAGACAACCCTACTTCTTCTATCGAAATTTGGGTGTGTTGTTGCGATTTTATCCACGCAGAGTGCCTATGCTTTACTGGGCCTGAGGCCAAAGAAGGATTCCTTCTTTTTCTTGTCCTTTTCAAACTTGTTACTCTTACCCCCTGTTGTTCAGTCTCTGGGCTTTCTTCAGGTGGGGTCAAAGTAGGATTTACAAGGTTATCCTAGGTCAATTGTTGCTGGTCCAGTCCATGAATGATGATTAATTTATTCAACCCATCATGGTTGATGACAAAATGTGGGTCCTTAGCCTTTCTGACCTGACTAGAAACATCATTCAGTAAAGAGTTTAAATAAAATGGAAAATTAACTGTAATTTTTTTCTTCAGAATAGCTAACAGTTTGAGTTGTCAAGGTTTTACCACATCCTGACATTCATCACAAGTGATATACCTCTAAACAATGGTCACCAATTCCTGCCATGGTTGCTGATGAGCCCCAAAAATGGATAATTATTTGGGCTCATTCAACCTCCTAATTCGACTTAATCCACCATTCTCATTATTTTATTGCATGTTTTTTATTATATTTATGCTAATAGAGTGAATTGGGTTAGTCATTAGCCAACAATCTAATGTTGCTTTGTGAGCCTTTTTGTCAATTTGGAGACAATGAAGGTTAAGAGCACCTTCGCAGCCAAATTTATGGGAGACAAGGGAGAGGATTTGTAGGAAGGTGTCCCCTTCATTTATGGGCCCTTACCTTGAATTCTCCACCATCAGCTCGGATTTCAAGGGCCACCAAATCAATTATCACAAAGGCAGCCAAGCAAGTCAAGTAGGACTGTTGTTAACTACAAGTCTTGGGCAGCCGAGTCCCCAAAGTTTAGGAGGACTGTTGGGGTCCTAAATTTGTATAAATAAGAGGGCTTAGGGCCTCATTTCAGTGATTCATTTTGGTTAGCCAGTAGTTAGTCATTTTTTAGTCATTTTGTAGTTTGATTTTTAGGCAGTAGATTAGCTTTGCTTTCAGCACATTTTCAAGTTCTCCTTGTGGACAGTTTTTGGAATGTAACATTTCTTTTGATCAATAAAGATGAATCCATCTTTGCACCAGCTCTACATCTCTCTTAGGAGGTTGTAGCTCTTGGGGTTGGGCCCATATCAAGTTCCCAGTACCTCCTTTGTTTACTTTCATGTGTCTTTGCTGCATTCTTAGAATAAAATCTGCTATTTAGATTTAAATCTTGTTTTGTTATTTAGGTTGTTTTTGGATGAGTAAAATAGCTTTTCATGCTCAGATCTAGTTGATAGGTTGTTAACAGAAAAAGCTTCAAGAAAAGCGCCATCAAACATCTGTGGTTTCACCTCTCCCTTAGTGGGATCAGGAGCTGTGACTAGGATGACTTTGCTGCCCACAAAAACATTGATGTTGCTTTGCCATGCAACCACTAGTGTTTGATTTTCATGTGTAGAAGTTGTTTACAAGTTCAGACTTTCATTTTCTTAGTTGCATGAGTTAAGATACATGGTTTCATTGCAAGTCATACTTCTATTCATTCTCTTTACTGGCAGCTAGCATATTAGGTCAACGTAACTAGGTCTTTAAATTTACAAGTCTTTGTTGGTTCAGATTGGAAAAACGACTTGTAGAGCACCTGTACCACTCCTTCATCTGCTTATTCTCCATTAGCGCCATCCACTCCACCCTCTACTTAGAATCCTTACCTCACATTTTCCACATTTGCTCACATAACCCTAGTTTTTGTGCAATTATTGCCTTAGCCTTCTTCAAGCCAAGTCAACCTTCTACACCTCCTCACCACTCCATCCACCAGTCCTTAGGCCACTTTAGACCCCTATCCTACCTCCAGATCCATCCATGCACCTTCCCTCACTCATCCACCTCCTAAAAACCGACTTCCAAGTTTCCTGTAGAACCCCTGCAAACTTCCTGTAGAAGCTCACAAGTGAGGTTTCCTGATAGCCAAACCTTGTGATACTCTGGGGAAGAGTGTTAGGGACTCCTTAGACCCTCTCTGAACCTTCCCAACCTTTTTCCAAGCATTTCCTCTCGCCAATCCACCTCTGCACAGTCAAACGCCAGTTAAAAGCACATGCATGATAATTCTAACAACTTATTCAAAAATACAAAAAGATGTGTTCTTCAGATAGTGATAACTTAGACACATGCATTTACCTTCCTAGAAGTCAATGACATCTCTTTTAGTAGCTTGCATCCTCTTTTTCGCTTCAGTAGGGCTAGTTGGTAAAATTAGGGTTTGCTAGGGTTTGCATTTCCTTTCCGCTTTTCAGTTTCTTTCCACAAATAGATTAGCTTCCTTTGAGTTAGCTTTCATCCATTAGTTAAAAAGCTTCTTCTAAGAGCTCATAGAAGTTGGCTTAATCTCCTAGCGGAATTGTGCCAGCTAACCAAGTGACAGCCGCGGCAAGAGCTAGTACTTGTGCATACAACACCGTCGCTTCCAAGTTTGTTACGAACTACGGGGTTGATAAAATTATAGAAGGGAGTCCCAGGAGTTGCAACATTATTGGTGCAATACTGGGGCCCACCATCTGTCTAAACTATAATTGGACAATGCATCAATTAATGTATTTAGACTTATAGGAATATGGTGATATTGAATGTAATAAAAATGTCGTTCTAGAAGGAGAACCCTTAAAAACATGCATAGCATAGTTGGACTTCATACTGAATCAACATTGTTCATATGTAGTACTTTAATTTGTGAATCAATTCTAACCATCAAATGGCGAATGCCATGAGAAATAACACCAGATAATAATTCCATCACTACGCTATACTCAACAATATTATTAGTCGAGAAACTGATACAATTTCCTTGTAGACTCACTACCGCACCATTTGGAGCATAAATATCCCACATTGCGGAGGAAAGGTTCTGAGTACTACAACTAGTGCCATCAGCATAAACAACATATGCCCGAGGGAACATTGACATATGCAAATAAAATGTAATTCAAGATTAATAGAGAGGGTATGGAACTCTAAAAGAACACACTGCACACAAACTAGCAAACCTATACAATATGTACATAGTGACTATGCAAAGGTAATCTAGGAATAGTATTTTTTCAAGTACAACCCATTTTTTGGCTTTGCAAAAGGGATTCAACAAAAATTAATGATATCATAAGCCTCCTTTGCAAGTGCAGGTTTGACTATACACAAACCTAGCCACATCGGTTCAAGCTTTCCAACTCCTAATTTTTCAACTTCTTGATCATATAAAAGGACTAGATCACCTTAAAGAAGCTCAATGAAAAGCTTTGAAGATGGAATCTCACATTAAATGGGAAGGAGTGCTTCCAAACCATACACCAACTGAGACAGTGTGAATCCAGTTGTTGTTCAAACAGATATTTGGTATGACCACAAAGTAGAAAAAAGAATGAGGTGCCAATTTTTCATATGAATCCCTATCATGCGTTGCAACATTATTTTCAAAACCTTGTTAATGGATTCTACTTTTCCAATTTATTATGGGTAATAGGGAGTTGATATGTCATACTGAAGGCCCAACTTGGTGATAAGTTCAAACATCATGTAGTTTTGGAAATGTTTACCATGGTTTGTAACAATGGATTTTGGCACACCAAATTTGGTAATGACATGGTTGAAAATAAATAATGTAATTGTTTTACCATTGTTGTTGTAGGAATCATTTCGGCCTATTTGGTAAAATATTATACAACCATGATGATGTATCCATGCTCCCTAGATGAATGAGGGTTATAGGTCATGAAGTCAATGCCCCATTTCATAAAGGGTCTAATAACGATAACAATATGCAGAGTAGGTGGAGCAAGGGATTTACGATTATAAATCTAGTAAGCGTGACACTTTTGGACTACAAGGATGCAATCTCGAAACACGGTTGGCCAAAAGTGACTAGGTCACAAAATATTTTGGGTGGTGGCATAGTTAGACATATGTTTGTTACATGCTCCAACATGACATTCATTCAACTCTTTCTCAACCTCCTCATGAGTGAGGCATTGCTTGAATATATCGACACCACGATGATATAAAGTGTCGCCATGTAATTTTGAGCTTAGTATCGAATGTGTCATTGATCAGAGCAAGATGGGCTGGGCCAGAAAGTTTGGGTCTAGAGATCAATAATGATATCTCTATCCCAAGGATTTTATGAATCAATCAGAAACAATGACTCATCAAGAATAGAATCAATAGATGTTGACTTGGTTTCAGATGAGAGAAGGTAACATATCAGTTCAACGAAGAATAAGGAATTATTATATTTGTATTTGATGAATTCCAAATCAAACTCCAGGAGAATAATGATCCATTTAGAGTATCCCCTCTTCCCCCCCCCAACAATTGACATGATAGAATTTAAGTCATTGGGTTGCAATTAGAAACTACCATATTCTTTAGAAGCAAAATATAGTGGCAAAATCTTTGGATAACTTGCATAACTACCAAAGCTAAATTTTCAACGTGAGTGTATTTGATTTCAGTGTCATTTAAATTTCAACATTAATAATAGATATGATGTTCATCCCCTAGGTCGTCTTCTTAGAACAACACCATGAAAATGGTGGTAACAACTACAAAGAGATACAAGAAATAGTCTCGTTGATATTCATGGGGATACAATAATGATGCTCGAACTAGGAAATATTTTAGGGCGTCAAAATACTTTTGGGCTATATCATCCCAATGGAAGAGAACCCATTTTTCAACAGGCAAGCAAATCATTTCGTAAGTTCTGCATAATTCAGGACGAATCTCTGTATAAATTTATCCTTTCCTTGGAGGTGTTGTAACTGAACTAGTGAGGAAGGTGCAGGCAAATCAAGAATCACTTGTACTTTGACTGGCTCAATGCATATTCCTTGTTTTGACATAAATAACTCGAGAATTCTACAGGATTAGACATAAAAGAC
Source organism: Pinus taeda (assembly GCA_000404065.3). Taxonomy (NCBI): domain Eukaryota; kingdom Viridiplantae; phylum Streptophyta; class Pinopsida; order Pinales; family Pinaceae; genus Pinus; species Pinus taeda. The sequence goes on from APFE031347290.1 coordinate 28,385, forward strand.
ACATTTGTGCAGATTTAGTTGTATGCTGTAATGTCAATAACGTAGGAAAATTGCCTTGAGATGCATTGGGTGATCCTCACAATGTTTGGAGTGGGTAGGTAAATAATCCAAATAAGGTTGTACTATGTGCTTGATATCATGGAAGGCATAATTCATAGCCCTTTGGAAAGTCATACCAACATTCTTTAAAGTAAAAGGGAATTTACGATATGAAAATGTGCCCCATGGACAAATAAATGTTGCCTTATGCTAGTTAGATGGGACTATGTTGATTTGATTGTAACCTGAAAAACTATCCATAAACGAAAAAATTTTGCTTCCAACACATTCATAATAAATTTGGTTGATGAACGAGGTTGGGTAGTTGTCTTTGGGACAAGCACAATTCTATATCACAATTGTTGACACATACTCGAATCATTCCTTGTTTTTTACCATAGGGGCTCTGTTTGAAATCCAATTGGAAAGAGGAATTTGGTAAATAAAACCAACATGCAAAAGTTTTTCAACTTCTTCCTTGATCACAATAGATTTTTTAGGGTGAACCAGATGTAGGTGTTGTTGAATTGGCTTAGCATCCAGATAAGTTTTAATCTCATGTACCATAATATTCAGATTAATACCTGACATCTCTTCATATGTCCAAGCGAAAACATGACAAAATTCTTGAAAAAGGGCCTTATAAATCTTTATCTCATCAGGAGAATAAGGTGCCCCAATATCGAAATTTTTGATAACTCCAGGTTTAATTGAAATATCAAGAGGAATGGTCTCTTCAATATTTATACATATGAATGGATACAATGTCTCAGTAATAGTGGGTGATTAAACATCTCCAACATTATTCTCAAGGGTTTTAGGTAATGAGGAACGATGATGGTTATCATCCCATGGTACTTCATCTGACATCATGATTTCCATGATGCTTTCATCATTAGAGAATGTACCAATGAAAGGATCAAAAGATGAATTGAAATCTTGGGAATAATCAACCTAATTTATTGAGCAATTGAAATCATAATTTTCTGAACATGTCGAATAAATATCTTCATATTCAAGTTAAACGAGACTGAGCAACATATGGTCACCAAAAGCATCAACATTATAAATATATTATACTATCTAGGGATCAGATAGAATAGTACAATAGGAAATCATATTAGCAAAGGCAACCAGAGTGAGAATGTTAGGAGGAGGGAGATAGAAAGTTCCCATCAAGGAGGAATCCTTAAGAAATCCAACCCTGAAATGTTGATAAGGTTGTGGGTATTCACCCAGAAGTGGAACGCTTCCAGGAGTCTTAGAATAACTACAAAAAAGGTAAGTTTGATCAATGGCCACAATGCCCCTATGGTGAGGGAATGAAATCATCTTGAAATAGGCCGAGACCACAAATTCCATGGCATAAATCCATGTTTGGCCCAGTAAGAGGTTATAATCCAAAGGTCCATCTATGACTTCAACTTCTACGAAGATTGTTTTGCAATCTAATTCCACTTGAAATGAATCGTATGGTTTGAAACCTCTTCCATTAAAAGCCTTAAGAGTGGTGGGTGACTGATTAAGTTTCAGAGAACTAATAGATTTCCAACATGAAAGCAACACGATACAAGTCGAAGCACCTTCATCTATAATCGTTTGATGGGTAGCTTTTATTCTAACAAAAATTTGGATCATGAATGCCAGTTGGGGTGGAAGTTTAGAAGTATGGTTCTCATTATTAAAGATGATAAGATTCGAATCCAAAGGATCTATTCCTCCAATTGCTAAAAGTAAAGACCTATTTTGGGCAGGAAAATTCTACAACACCTCGAGAGTTGTGTTAAAATATGAAAGTTCTATGCATAAATTTAAAAATTATTTTTATAAACTTGAAAGTTATATGCAAAAAACTAAATGTAATTTGCAGAAAATTGAATGGAACTAAATTTACTTTGCAGAAAATCTAATGTTCTATGCTGTTACAATCTTAGAATGCATATTTATTCTTCAAAACTTTTTAGATCAACAATTGTAGATATAACATAAACTTAAGGATCATATGGAGACAACCAAGCACAAATATGAGGCACTGAGACTTTGGTCCAATGACCAAGGAAAAACCCCTCAAGGGGGGAAAAACCCAAAATGATTCTTATTTTATTATATTTCTTCAATTGTTCAGTAGATTAAAGAGAGAGAGAGAGAGAGAGAGAGAATGAAAATGAATAACGTCCCCAATGTATGATCAACCCGTAGCTGAAATGCACTTGCTTTTTGCGTGAAGATATCCTCCTTTTCTTGATCAGATCATGACCTTTACACTTTCTCTAGATCTTCCCTTTCTTTCGCCCTTCACTAGCTCACACTTCTCTTGTACACACTCAACACTCACTCTCCTTCACAATGAACATGCTACTCTCAACTCTCACTTGTTCTTGCTTAAATAGATGAGAAAGGAGAGGAGTTATAAAATGAATTCATGCCTTGAGCCAATAATAGGAGAATTCAATCCATGAAGGAGGAGTTACTTAAGGAGAATTGTAAATCATCCCAAGAATAGAGAGAGAGGTACACTTCCCTTGAGGATTTACAATTCAAATTAGGGAGAGCGAGAGTTACACTTAGACATGAGCAAATATTTCATGAGAGTTACAAATAGAATTGAATGAGAGAGTTACAAGTGTATTTAATGAGGAGGAGTTATAAATTTTCCATACTTTGAATTCGTGAGGCAAAGTTACATTATCTTAAGTGTGGAGTTACTATTTTATTCCAAGAGAGAGGTTTGATTTTCCAAGTAAGAGATTCTCAATTTAATTCACTTATTTCATAAAAGAATTCATTTTTTATTAATCCATTAAAGGTGAATGAATTTAGACTATTTTATAAATAATAATAATAATATAATAATAATAATACTAGTAAGGATAAACATATTAATTCTTGACTTGTATAATCATGATTGATTTGATTTTAAATTGGATTCCATACGTCGAGGTCATCCTTGACCATTTAAACACAACTTTCTCTTTTCGGAAATTCACTTCCAAATTAGAATTGTTAGAAATGAAATTTTATTATAGGTGGTTCGTGTTGAAGAATGTAACTAGTGTCAATGTTCATAATTATATTTTGCATCATAATGAAATATATTTGTCAAAAGAAAGAATTTTTTTCTTTTATTATTATTATTAAAGAAATTGACTTATTAAAGCATGGGTTTCAAGCTTGGGTCAATTGTTTTTAGGTCAAAGTCTCCATTGAAGACTTCTAGGGTTTATGCTAAGTGTCCTTGTCCATATCATAATGTAAAATACCTTTCTTGGGCTCTATTTGTCAAAGAAGAAATTTATTTTATTGTAAAATGGTTAATTAGGCCTCCTACACTAAGTCAGCCTCAAACTAGAAAATTCAGCCTAAACGGAGGGGAAAAATCTTCTATATGAAGGCAGTAACTTGACCTCATTTGTCACTCATAGTCACCAAGTGTGATATGCAACTTTTTGGGATAGAGAAAGTGAAAAATTCAAGGGAAGAAGAGGAAAGGGCTAGTGAAGAAGAAGAAGGTCTCTCTCAAGCAAAAAAATTCAAAATTACCTCTCTTTCGCTCACACATGTGAAGATATTGGAGGGGAAAAAACTACAGTGCTGACGCTAGGCCAAAATTCTATAGTTGGAGGTCAACGTTTTGTAGTTGTGAAACTGAATTTCTGGATTTTTTATGGGTTGAAACTGTTGGATAAGAAAAAGATACTAAAGGCTAACTTGGTAGAGGAGGAATGTCTGTTGGTCTAAGGTCTTTGTATATCTCATTCTGAATATACTGAAGGAAGAGTTTTCCTTACTTGATTTTCTCCCATATAGGGGTTTTGGCCTCAATTGAGAGCCTATTTCTAATGCCCTTTGTATTCATGTTTTTTATTTGATGATTGCTTGAAGAGAAGAGGATCAAAGAACATAAATAAGTTAATAAGAACATAATAATATCAAAAGTAATTATCGATATAAGGAAATGTTTATGCATTTCCAATTTTATAACATGGTATCAGAGCTAAGGTGAAGAAGAAGGAAAAAGTAAGGTTGAAGATCTATTTAGGAAAAGGAGATCAAAGGAAGGTCATCAAGGAAAAAGGATCATATAAGGATCTACTATCTATACGAACTATGTCAACCTCAACTAAGGGATAAAAAAAAACTAGAAGGAGCCTCCAACTATAGGGCTCGGAAAAATATGATAGATCTCATCCTAAAAAAGAACAAAGTTTTGGATCTTGTTCAAAGAAAAGTCAAGAAGCCTACAAATGAAGTAGATAAAGCAAAGTTTAGAGAAACCAAAATCTTGGCCATGAACATAATAGTGGATGGAGTAAAGGACAACCTCATCCCATACATATCCAACATAGATTCCACTCAAGAATGTATGAGGCTCTTTCCAAATTATTCACCATCAAGAACGTTGGTCAAGTAGCAAGTCTGAAGAATGAATTAAGAACTATTAAGATGACAAAATATGATACTGTATCATCCTACTTTATAAGGGTATCTAGAATTAGAGATTAACTCCAAGATATAGATGAAGTTTTCCCAAAAAAGGAGTTCGTAATAACTGCTCTTATAGGACTACCAAAATCTTGGAGTGCTTTTTCATCAGGAATTAATAGTTGGAAGGATACTCCAACATTTGAACAAATGTGGAATGCATGCAATCAAGAAGAAGCTCAAGTATCATTAGTAAACAACAAGAAGGAGGATGAAGAATAAAACATCTCTAATGCTTATTCTGATCATCACAAGAAGAAGGGAACCTTCAAGAAGTTCAAAGGACCAAAGAATAAGGTTGACCTATCCAAGTTTGAATGTTAAAATTGTCACAAGATGGGGCACTACAAAAATCAATGTTAGGAGAACCCAAGGAATAAGAAGATAGATAGGGATCAAGCAAATGTTACCGATGAAACTCCACCTAAGAAGAATAAGACCGAAGAATTACAAGTCAAGGACTTATACTACTATGTCCTATCCTATATATCCTTCTTAGTCTTGTACTGTTTTCACTTATATTTTGATTTGTAGAGTTTATAGGTCTAACAAGTCTTGTTAGGACATTTTTAAAATTATTTTGATAAGATTATAGGTATCCCTCAAAAGGATTAGGTTAAGAGGGAGCCTCCACCATTTTACCAAAATATAAGTATCCTATTCTTTGTTTCATCTTTTCATCTTTGGTTTTGTCTTCATATTAAGACTTATTTTGTATTATATGCTAATAACATTTCTATTTATATTTTCTTTGGTTAGGAAATATCATTGAATGCTCAAGGGTTACAAAGGAGAATTCAAAGGATAGACTTGAAGCATGGAAACAATTTTTCCTTTAAGAATTGATGTCCTACAAGGTTTGTTAAGGAATAACTCAAGGTATATCTTAGACTATAAGCTTTGTTATAAAGTTCTCTTCAAGTAAAATATATGACCATTCTTCTTTTGAATTTTTCTTTACATTACTGACATTGTTATGTCTATGGTTTGAATAAAAAATATTCTTGTTAGAGTGATTAATCATTAGATTGAATCTACCCTCATGATATTATTTGATCATTTTTGTAACCCTAAGCTTTAGGGTTCACTATAAAACCCTATCCTCTTGTTGCTAAGGGTATGCCAATATTGATTATGAAATGCTAGTCTACTTAGTGTTTTTATTCTTTTGATGTTTAGGTTTTGAGATTGTTATGATAAAAAACCTAGCCATTTTGGGTTTGCTGATAATGTCTAAGTTATGTATTGAAATCCTAGATATTTAAGGTTTGGTAAATTAGGGTTTATGATCAAAACCGTTGTAATGTATATAGTAAGATCCTAGGAATGAAACCCTAGGTGTATATTCGTCTGGTTGAAGCCCTAACTTGGAGAAAAATTATTGTTTATCTGAATTTGATGTATTGGTGTTTGTGTTTTGGGTTTACCTAGTAGATATTGATATAAAATGTTAGTACATGATAATGAAATCCTATATATGCAAGTCTGCTAACCTAATTGTAAATTCTCATGAAATATAGGGTATGTAACAATAGTAGAAATTGATATTCTAGGATATGATGATGTTGTCTTTAATTTTCGACATGATTTAGTTTTGATATGGTTTACAACAAACACTAGTAGAGTCTAACATGTAATTTGACGAAACCTTATATGTGTAATACTATTATTGGTTTTTTATTTGATTGAATTACTGATATCTAAGGCCTCGTGTCTCAAAAATGGAGTCTAAGGGTTTTCGACAAAACCCTAGCAAGAGGTTGAAGTCTAGTATGTGTCTCTTGCTGATTATGATCATAACTAGGTTTAAGTATTTGATGTCTAAAGCATTTTATTGTTTTGATGCTTCCATTATATTGACATAAGTTTTTATATAATTAACTTTATGCTTATGTATATGTATTTTGGTTGTGCTTGCTATTAAAGTTTTGCAGGAACATAATCTTCAATATGTTGAAGATGTTCATAAGTAAAGATGACTTGATAATACTGATAATCATAATGAAGGAAGTTATGTGAATGATGATGATCAAGATAACCTTGATATTGTAAGGAGGAATATAAGCCATGAAAGGTTCTATGATGTTATACAAGAAGGAAGTGGTTGATCTCCCTAAGTTAAGAGGGAGTCTGGATAGAAGAAAGGGTATATATCTCTATTTAAGAGGAAGGGCATATTATGATAGTGAATACTTTGAAGTGAGAAAAAGTAATATTGATAAATGTTTAGAAAGTTGTAAACAAAATACTTGAGAAAGATCTTAAGATGTATTTGGTGCTGTTGAAGAAATGAAAGAAGAAGAAAGCTTCTGACAAATTGTGTATAAATTGATGATGAAAGTAGCATAAGAAATATTTAAGACCCCCAAGGTTTGTATTTAATTACATGTATATTTGAAAGTTTATTATTGTTTGGGGTTTGTGTTTGTACAATTAAATCTCTCCATAAAAAGGTTGAACACTCTGGAAGCATGCTTGGACAAATGGATACATCTATTTTGATAGGGAGAGTTGAAGCATCTAATGGTGGATCCTTGGGAGGACATCTGGCCGACCTATGTGTTGATGTCTAAATCCCAAAGAGGGAGGGTGGTGTTGGTCATGGATCTCCAACCTTGGATACTCAACAAGATCCATAGGTTGATGGTTATCTAATAAGCCTGATGGTATTTAGAGCAACTAAAATCTTTATTAGTCCCACCCATATAGTATACCTTAGCTAGGTATCTAGCCCACAACACTGAGCATGTTAGAACTCTTTATAGTTCATTTTGAAATCTTCCATGTACCTATATATATATGTAATTATGAATACCTCCCTAGCTAAGAGAGAGTGTTGAAGAATGTAACTAGTGTCGGTCTTCATAATTATATTTGAGTCATAATGAAATATATTTGTCAAAAGAAAGAAAATTAGGTTTTATTACTAAATATATTGACTTATTAAAGCATGGGTTTGATGCTTGGGTCAATTGTTTTTAGGTCAAAGTCTCCATTGAAGAATTATAGGGTTTATGTCAAGTGTTCTTTTCCATGCCATAATGTAAAAGACCCTTCTTTAGCTCTATCTGTCGAAGAAGAAATTTATTTTATTGTAAAATAGGTCGATTAGGCATCCTCCACCAAGTCGGCATCAAACTGGAAAAGTTGACCTAAAAAAAGGGGTAAAAGAATCCTATGTAAAGGTATAAACTCAACCTCATTTGTCACTCACACTCACCAAGTTCGATCTGCAACTTCTAGGGCTAGAAAAAGTGTGAAATTCAAGCAAATAAGAGGAAAGGGCTAACAAAGAAGAAGAATGTCTCTCTCAAGCACAAGAATTTAAAACTCTCTCTCTCTTTATTTCACACATGTGAAGTTGATGAGTTGCTAGAGGGGCTAAAACTATAATTCTGAAGCTGGGCCAAAATTCTCTAATTGGGTGTCGAAGTTCTGTAGTTCTGAAGCCAAATTTCTACGTTGTTGCTGGAGTTAAGCTACTGGATAAGAAGAAAATATTGAAGGCTGACTTGGTGGAGGAGGATGGTCCATTGGTCTAAGGTATTGATTTTACTCATTTTAAATCTATTGAAGGATAAGTTTTTGTGATTGATTTTTCTCCTATATAGGGGTTTTAGCCCTAATTGAGAGCCTATTTCTGGGGTCCTTGATATTGATGTTTTTTCATTGATGATTTCTTGATTAGAAGAAGATAAAAGAACATAAATAAGTTAATAAGAAAATAATAATATCAAAAGTAATTATCAATATAAGGAACTCTTTCTTCCTTTCCAATTTTCTAGTAGTTCAAATAGAATTGAAATATAAGATTTTTTCTAGGAGAAATTCATCCCTGAGCTACCAAATTTTACACTCCCTCTCAAATAGGGAGGAATTTATTTCTGCATCAAAGATCTTGTTTTCCTTTGATCTCTTTCATTCATCTCAATTCAACTCTTCTCTATAACATCTGTAACGACGAAGTCATAATCTAAAGAAGAATGACCCACTTGACACAAATTTGTAAAGGAAAGGATCATCACATGTCACATAGATAAGGATTACACTCAACCAATTTTCATCAAAAAAAAAATCAAGTGATAGAACAAAAGAATCACATAAAAAAGGCTCAACAAGTCACACAAACAAGTTAGACAAACAAGAATCAAACACAACTAAGTATCAAGTGGTGGAACACCTACATCCTTGACAAGTCACACATACAAGTCTCACTACACATATTGGCTAGATAGGTGGCTCTTCCCACATCCCACATTGTGGGTCGGATGAATACTAAGGCTTACTCCTGTGGAACATACTACAAAAAAGGTCCCTCATCCTCAAGATCTTTCTGGCATCACTCCCTATTCCTATAAGCTCTGACAGGGGGGAAGGCAACCCCATTTTCTTGATGAGATGTGACCACTTCCTGGAAGGCCCACGTCCATAAGTCCAAGCTAATCTTTAAGAACCTAGAACTTTCCTTTTGATAAAGACATGGTACAAACGTCAACTATTTTATCATCATTGGAGATGTGATGGAGCCTCACTAATCCTCTTTGCACCATATCTCGGATATAATGATACTTGATATCAATATGATGGACTTATCATGAAACATAAGGCTTTCTACAAGACAAATTCCACTCTTAATCTCACAATATATAATTTTTGTATCTGGAACTTTGCCAAATAGTTCCCAAAAATATTTCTTAGCCAAACTACCTCACAACTAGCCATGCTGGCAAAATGTACTCAGCTTCAGCTATACTCAAGGCAGTTGATTTTTTCTTTCTTCTCATTTAAGAGATCATGGAAGATCCCAAGATAAATAAAAACCCAAAATTTCTCTTTCTATCAGTAGAGTTACCAACCCATTCAAAATCATATATCCATGAAGTCTTACATTTTTCAATCCTATATTGATAGTTCGATGCAAGTATTTGAGTACATGTTTTGCAACAATCCAATGGGAATGAAAGGGAACAATCATACATTGACTTAAAGTGTTTAAAAAAAAGCATATGTTAGGCCTAGTGTTTACCAAAAACATCAAAGCACCAATGAGCTCTCTATACTCTATGGGATTTTCTAGACTAGGTCTTGCAGCTTTGCCACATAATTTGTTAAAGTTCATTTTCATAGCAATATGCATGGACTTACATTCTACCATAGAAAATATTTCAAGAAGCTTAACAACATATTTTCCTTGAGAAACACAAATTTCACCAGGTCTTTACCAAACCTCTAGACCCAGAAAGTAATGCATCAAACCAAGGTCTTTCATCTTAAATTCAAAAGATAACTCCCTCTTACACTAGAGGATAAGAGGTTCTCCTCTTGTCAAGAATAAGTCATCAACATACAATACCAAAATAAAAGGTATACCTTGGACTATCATAAAGTAAAGGTTTGGGTCTGCACTGCTTCTTGTGAAACCAAGCTTTATCAAGTAGCTCTCATTGCGAGCATACCAAGCTCTTGGAGCTTGCTTCAACCCATATAAGGATTCCTTCAGTTTACATACATGAGTTTCCACATCATGCTCTTCAAAGCCTTATGGTTGTTCCAGAAATACCTCTTCCGTAAGGAAGATATGAAAGAAAGAAGTTCTCACATCAATTTGGTGAAGAGTCCATCCATGGCTAGTAGTTAAGGACACAAAAAATTGAATAATAGTATATCGAGCTATAGGTGAAAAAATATCATCATAATCTATTTCCTTTTTCTGAGAGAAACCTATAGCTACAAATCTAGCCTTATATTTTTCAATACTACCATCTACATCATGTTTAATCTTAAACAACCATTTGGATGTGACAATAGATTTACCTTGAGGTCTAGGAATCAATTCCCATACATCATTTTGATGACAGAATCATTTTCTTTAGTCATGACATATTTCCAACAAAATTTTGTCGCAAGTTCTTCAAAGATGCATGGTTATACCCGAATGATGTTGCACATGGAATCAATATACCCTTGAAAATTACTTGGCTTCTTGATTTCTCTGAATGTTCCTCTTGGGGCATCATGTTTTTCAACATCTTGCAAGGTATCTTGTAGCCATAATTTTCTCTTTTTGGTAGGAGGATTATGTGGGAGGATCTAGAGGACCCATGAAACCCATTAGATTATCAACAAGCTCATTCTCAGGTTCCAATTCAGACTTAGATGCATGCTATTTTCCATTAACAACTTGTCTTTCAAAAATGGAAAGAGGAGGAGAGTCTCTTATTTTCTAAGAGTTGCATCTTCATACAATGTTACTTCCCTACTAAACTCTATAGTTATTTGACCATGTAAATAAATTCTATAAGATTTTAAATTATCACAATAACCAACAAATGTACCTTTCTTACCTGAAGCTTCCAGTTTCTTTTGGCACATGGAAGTACACAGGAAAACCAAATATTCTCAAATGAGTCACCTCAGGCCTTTTATCAATGAAGATTTCTTTATGAGCCTTATTGTCTAAGGCCCGACAAGGAATTTTGTTTTGCACATAAACAAAAATATTTGCAGCTTCTTCCCACAAAAACTTTGGTAAATTTTGATGATGCAACATGACTCTGACTGCTTCCATACTAGTTCTATTCTTCCTCTCAACCATACCATTTTTTTGTGAATTGTACAACATAGTGGTTTCTTTCTTTATTCTGACGTCTTTGAAAAGATCATTAAAATAATTGGAGGTGAAATCTACCCCATTATAAGATCTGAAAACTTTGATCAACTTTCCAATTTTATTTTAATCAAAGCCTTGAAATACATGAACATGTCAAATGCTTCCCCTTTATTTTTCAAAAAGAATACGCCTGTCTTGTGATAAAAATCATCAACAAAAATCATGAAATATAAGTAGCCACTAAGAGAAGTAACATACATAGGTCCACATAAATCCGAATGTATGAGCTGAAGTACCTAACATGTTTTTGTTCTACTTGAAGGGAATGGTCCTTTTATATGCTTTTAACTTGCATATCCTGGGAAAACTCCTTCATGATCCATTATGATCTCAGTTATTCTAGAGACCATATTCTAGACAAGGCTTTGTAGTGTAGGTGAGCAAATATTCTGTACCATATCTCGCACTGAATATCAGTATCATGGAATAGTGCGTGAATGGATTTACCATTAACTTTGTAAAGCCTTTCACATCTTGATCTAAGGGTGAAGTATTTTCTCATACTTGAGTTCAAAGGCCAGTTTATAACTTTTCCATTAATAAAAGAAACTTTAATTCCTTTATCTTCTAGAGTAGATATGCATACAAGATTCTTTTTCAAACCAGGTACATACAAAACTTCTTGCTGAAAAATAGATTTGTGATCATCTAACTGAAATGAAACTAAACCAAAAGCTTTGACTTGGTGTGTAGAATTATCTCCAAAGATAACATTTAAATTAGTATCCCTCTCAGCTAGATTATAGAGTGCTTATCTGTAACCCGTAAAATGTTTGAAAGCACCATTATAAAAAAACCAACTATCAAATGAATCTGCAAATGAAGAACTGGAAAGAGTAGAAACAAGAAAATATTCTATTTGTGTTTCTGCTGCATTATTTCTATATATTGTATTTCTTGTTTTCTTAGGATGGAATTTTATTTGTTTTTCGAAAGAGTCTTTTCTATAATTATATTTGTTTTTGAATCTAGGTGTTGTTCTTTCTTTATAGTCACGAGTAAAGTGGCCACGTTTTTGACAGTTAAAACATCTAAATTTTGACATGTCTAGATTCCCTTTATTTGATTTGAAAGAATATTTATTTTATTACCTTTTTTTTCTCTTGTCTTAGGCTGAAAATGAAGTAGGTTCTCCTTTTTCATGATGTGAAATTCTCCCTCTGGAGATCATTCTAGCCTTCTCTTGGATACACTTTCTTAGGAGCTCATTAAATGTGGGAATAATGTTGATATTGCTGATGGTGGTGATAAAAGTCTCCCAAATAGGAGAAAGGCCTCCAAGTGCAATCAACACCATTTCATTGTCAGGTACAACTTCACTAATTGTTGACAGTTGATTCTTGATTTTGGTCATTCTCAGGAAGTATGCTGGAACCGTCTCTCCTCTGTTCATCCTGATTTCCTTCAGCTGATTCTTCAAGGAAATATTCTAGGTCAAGTTACTATTGCAAACATGCCAATTAGTTTGCCACACATTTCTTTAGATTTCTTCAAACTAGAAACATAAGTAATGAAATGATAACTAAGGGAATCAAGGATAATTTTTCTAGCTTTGAATTAACATTTTTATGTTTGGATTTGACAACAACACATGAATTGTTTGGTGGATCAACTATTGCACCTTCAACATACTCTAGAACTTCGTGTTCTTCAATATTGATATCTAGCCTTGCTTTCCATGGACCAAAGCTTGAAGCATCATTCAAATTCTCCTCTACCTTGAAGTAGGATGAAGTCATCTTGATCAAAAAATTTTGGCAGCAAGTGGGGTCTCTTCAAGTGAACTCTGGTCTCCTTGGACTTGTCTTCACTAAGGCTCTGATACCGTGTTAAAATCTAAAAGTCATATGCATAAATTTAAAAATTATTTGAAGAAAGTTGAAAGTTCAATACAGAAAAATAAATGTACTTTGCAAAAAATTGAATGGAACTGAGTGTACTTTGTAAAAAATAGAATGTTCTATGTCATTACAATTACTTAGAATGAAGATTTCTTCCTCAAAAATTTTCAGATCAACAATTTTAGATAGAACATAGACTTAAGGATCATATGAAGACAACCATGCACAAATATGAGACACTGAGATTTTGGTCCAATGACCAAGGCAAAAATCCTCAAGGGTGAAAACCCAAATAATTCTTCTTCTATTAGATTTCTTATATTTTTCAGCGAAGTTAAAAGAGATTCAGAGAATGAGAATGAATAATGTCACCAATGTCTGATCAACTTGCAGTTGAAATGCATTTTCTCTTTGCCTAAATATATCCTCCTTTTCTTGATCAGATCATGTCATTCACACTTTCTCTAACTCTCCCCTTGCTCTTTCTCTTCACTAGCTCTCACATTTCTCTTGCATACACTCAACACTTACTATCCTTCACAATGAACATGCTACTCTGAATTCTCACTTGTTCTTGCTTAAATAGATGAGAAAAGAGAGGAGTTACAAAATGAATTCATACCTTGAGCCACTAATAGGAGAATTGAATTCCATGAGGGAGGAGTTACTTGAGGAGAAATGTAACTCATCCCAAGAATAGAGAGATAGGTACACTTGTCCTGAGGAGTTACAATTCAAATTAGCGAGAGAGAGAGAGAGAGTTATACTTAGACATGGGAGAATATTTAGTGAGAGTTACAAATTGAACTGAATGAGGGAGTTACAAGTGCATTTAGTGAGGATTTACACCTTTTCCATACATTGAATTAGTGAGAGAGAGTTACATTATCTTAAGCGTGGAGTTACTATTTTATTCCAGGAGAGAGGTTCGATTTTCCAAGTAAGAGATTCTCAATTTAATTTACTTATTTCATGAGAGAATTCATTTTTATTAATCCATTAAATGTGAATGAATTTAGACTATTTTATAAATAATAATATCATAATAATAATAATATTAGGAAGGAAAAAAAATTAATTCTTGACTTGTATAATCATGATTGATTCAAATTTAAAGTGGATTCCATATGTTGATATCATCCTTGATCAATTAGAAATCAATTTCTATTTTTGGAAAGTCACTTCCAAATTGAGATGTGACTTTCTATTTTTGGAAATTCATATTATAATTTTTAGAAATGAAATTTTATTATAGGTGGTTCAAACAAAACTGAAAAGTATGATTTCTTCTGGGAGAAATTTATCATTGAGTTGCCAAATTTTAACAAGTTAACACAAAAAAAGGAGCTTGGGCTAAGTCCTCAACTATATTGTAATTTTGTGCAGCTCTTCCACAAGGATTGAATGTTGATTTGTGAATAACTCCTTTAGGAGGTTTAATGGTTAATTCAATCTATATGAAATTTGGAGAAGGATCTAAGGTAGATTGAGTGGAGCCGGAATGTTGATCATTAGCCTTACTAATCGAAAGATTCAAGTTACCATAATATTTATTTATTGTATCCACCATGAGATTGTTTTTATGTTTGGTGGAAGATAACATCATTACCTGGGAAGGGGAAGCTTGATCTCGTGCAACCATATTTGTCTCATAGTTGGGAAAAGGACTTGTTAATATAATAGACACATTATATAACGACTTTAAGAATTGATTAACTTCTGCCCGATGTGGACAATCCCTAGTAAAATGTTCCTCATTATAAATAAGGCAAGAATAGTGAGGCTTACATTTGTCATCATGAGACTGATTACTTTGTTTTTCCTTTGATGAATTGTCTGTCTTATTCCTTTAACTTTCTTCTTACTTCCAAGTTGATGAGACTTCCCTTTCGTAGATTGAATGACAGTAATCTCGGAAGTAGTCATAGGGGTAGCAGAGGATGGGTTTTGAGTAGACATAGTAGGAGATAAACTGGATAGTTTACTCATTTTCTGTGACCATAAAAACTAATCACACCATCAACGACATGTGATTATTTAGTGGGAGAAAGTGGAACAATATGATTAGGTCATAGACCATTGGATATCTTCTCATAGAGCGTTCCAGACTGATTATAAATCAAATCTATATATTAGGCATGAGCAACGAATTTCTCTTCAATAACGACTTTACCTTTAACAAAATCTTCAATTATAGATGGAATCCAATATTTAAGAAACCATTATACCTATAATTGATCGAGAATGAAAGTTTTGACCAATTGACTTCGACGCCTCCACTCATGAATATGATCAGAGATTTGGGTGGATTCAGACTGTTTCAAGGAGGTCAAAAGCTTGCTTCCAGTTTCATATCAGATACGTAATTGAAATGGGTTAGAAGCATAGTTTACAAGGCATTGAAGTTGTTAAATGAAGCTCATGGCAATTCAACATACCACTTAGCTTTCGTAAAAGTAAGATTTTTATGGAAAAGTCATAAATGAATTGAATCATCATTTAAGGAGTTGGATGAACACCATAAATGATAGGTCATAACATGAGTGTATGGGTCTTCTCCAGGATTTTCATTGAATTTTGAAATGTCACTTGACAATTCGGTAGGAGTGGTTGACCACCAAGGAGAATGAAAAATGAGATCATTCATTAGTCGGGATAAATCTGGTAACTTGAGAGTTGCAAAAAATGGAAACTTCCTATTAAAGTCTACCTATGGAGGTTGACCTTGTGGGTAAAGATTAACCTATGGTGCAAGATATCTTGGGTATGATGGAATGGGTTGAGCAATCGATATTTGCATTCTAGGATAATGAGGATTTTGATAACTAGTATAAATATAACCGGGTTTTCTAGTTCCATGAAAAACTTGATAAGGCTGAAATGTTTGTGTTGGAATTTGCTGGACTTGATAAGGCATTTACGAAATAGTATTTTGACCAACAGGTACCTGTGGAATACCTTAGAATGGTGGATTTTGCATCATCCCTACATTGGGTGGACTGGTTGGTACCTTTGTCATACCATGCACAAGTTGACTTACTTGCATCCGAGGTATAGAATTTCCAAAGGGTGGAGTTTGTAACATGCCCTAAAGAGGTTGGGTAGATGATATTTGAGAGATCCAAGATACCAGTGGAATAGGTTGTGTTTGAGATACAACCCAGACAAGTTGACTCACTTGAGGTAAAACCTAAGTAGGTTTGGGTATATATTGAATAATTTGGCAAGTAGGAACCTGTGACATAGCCAAGAAAGGTTGACAAGTCAAGAGTTGATTTAAAACAAAACCAGGTTGAACATGCACCATAGAATGCCAAGGACTAACAACCATTCCTAGAAATGGAGGATCCATAGGAAGAGGACTCAAATAAAATGAAACACTAACTTTTCATTTGATTAGTAGATGGAAACATTCCAACAATAGGTTTTCCCTCTGCCGACGGATAAGGAGAATACAGAGGTAACTACCCCCTAGGAGGAGGGTACCCAGTATAGGATGCAGTAGGCTATTTTAAATATCCCAATCAACTAATAAATGAACCATATTGCCACTCCAAAGAAGGTTGGGGTGCAATAGGTGGGATAAGTTGTGAGGTGCTCATTAAAGAGGCACCAGATAGTATTTCAGATGAGTATGACAAGGGAGAAGTCCATGGACTAGTCAATGCATCAGAAAAGGTTCAAGATAGTGAATGATAGCCATGTGGTACTAATGGACCACCATACAAATGGTTTTCTGGTGAAATTACAAATGTAGAAGTAGATACAAATTTGGTTGACTCACTCATGATAACATATATGGGTTAAGAAGTCATTGTTGACTTAGTCATGGTTAAATTTATCAAAGGTGTTTATCAACGGAAGCTCAAAGGTGAGTTGAAATGAGGAGTGCTAGGTGAATGTTCTTGTGTTGGAGTATGAGGAGTAAGAAAAGGATGAGCTTGATAAAGAGGAGTCCCTCTTAAATGGACAAGAGGTGAAGGTCAAGATTCTTCTTCAGTAATTTCCTCAATAGTGAAAATATCAGTGGAAGTTGTTCTCCATGAAGAACGAAATATACAAGTTGTGGTTGAGACAAAGGTAGGGGAAGAGAAGAAGAAGGCATTGAAGTAATTGGTTCAATTAGCTAAGGTTCCTCGGGTTATAAAGAATTTGAATATGGAAATTCAGGTTCAAAGAATTTAGGTTGTAAAGTTTCAAGGGCTTCAGTTTCGATTACGTCAGACTCACCAGTTGATAAAGATGTAATTTCAGGTTCAATACTTACGGGAAGTGATGATTTTGGTTGATTGATTTCAAATAGTTCCAGAAGGGGAAGTTTCTGAAGCACCAATTTCAATAGTTTGTGTCTTCTTATTCTTATGACGACTAGGTGTTTTCTCTTGAGGTAAACGAGGGGATATTTTCATTCTATGCAAACAACAAGGTTGTTGACGATTTTCTTACACGATGGATTAATAAATTTTAGAAATTAACAACATAAATAAATAAAAACAGGGGTAACTAGGAAAAATGGTTTACTAAGTAATTGTGAACTAAAATATACCATTTCTAGTACACGCTTGCAATCTCCTTGAATGTTGTGTTCGATGTATCATAGTAGACAAGGCGACCAACTCAGTTACCTATGGCAGGATAACAACCTATAAGGGACTTCCTAAATATACCTAAAGTTATGTGGAAGCGTAGTCCATGGTAGTGTTGTTTAATGCATCTTGTATTATAGGAAGTATTTTGATATACTTTTCATACATGGAGCGCCTTTCGGTATAGACAAGGGTACATGGAGAACGATCAAACATAGTTACGTATGTGGAATACTGACTACCCCTAGAATGTAACATAACAAGTAAAGACAACTCCTACGTTTAAAGATGTTGGAACACATCTTTAGCCTAGAGCTCTATGTGTGTCATTAATGTTCCAAATGCTCCTTAGGCAAATTGAGACAATTTTAAAGTTGATCTTCAATTATGTTTCACTTTCAAGGCTCATGGTACGAGTTCACATGAATTCCCTATGATGCAACTAACATGATAACGAAAACTCTTTCACTTTTCTATGAAGATATATCTATGAGAGGGAAGAGACAAAGAATAATACAACAAACAAAACTTCCTAAATAAATCTTTCAATGCAACTGTTCCAATTCAAATTCAAAACCCTATATGTAATGCAAATAACAATTTTTTTTCTTTCCTTTTCTTTAAATTTTCAAATGTGATGAAAATAAAAAGAAACTAGATCATTGATGAAATAAGTCACACATAATGGGACTATAATATAAAAAATTCCTTTAACTAATCATCAATTAAACCAGATGTTTACAAAAACTGAATTGATAAGAAGAAAAAAAAATCAAATAAACTCTCATCAAAGGCTAAAAAAATCAAATGTAAACATAATGATGGATTTACAGAGACAAAAAAAAATAGATACTCAAGAAAACCTTTTGTATCAAAGCAGAATGGAGAGCAAGGTAAAGAAATGCAAATTTTTGCATTCTATAGGACCATCACATGTGCATAATGGGCACCAGTGTGAACCATTGTACTTCTAGAGAGGAGAGATTGTGCTGGGTTTCTCTGTCTCAGAATGAAAAGTGTGTTGGGTCTCTTTTGCTCAAATATGACATAAAAACCCTTCCAAGCTTAGAATTATGTTTTATTAAGGTCAATTACTGCCTAAATAAGTTAATTAAGGTCACTTTGAAAGGTTAAAAATGACTAGGTCAAGGAAACCCCTTAGGGAAATGTCTCTCCCCAGTGGAGTCAAATCCCGATCTCGTTTGAAATATTTCCCTCCAAAATTTACCTCTAAAATTTATTTGAAAACATTTTACTAAAATTTTGTCTTCAATATTTTGACCCTACTTTCTATTCAAAATTTTCACAAAATTTTTCCTTTAATACATTCCTCCGAAATCAAAATAATTATTTTACGTAGATTATTTAATGTTAACTAAATAATTAAGTTAATTTATATAATTTGTATTTTAGTTTTTATCCCACATTTAACAAAAGTTAGTGTAACCTATAATATTAACTATATATTATTTTTTCTTAATTTTATTTTTAATTCCACATTCAAGAAATGATAAAGTAATCACATAATTTTCACAATATAATAACTTTCATTGTTATTATTCCTTACATCACATCATGTCTTCCGGAGGTTTTGTTAAAAAGCTTGGAGCAATTTTGTGGAGGAGCGGCATTGTCATCGACAAGACATTCAACGAGCTATTTTCATGTTTCAAAGGTTAGTTTCCCTTCTATTTTTAGAATTTAAAGAGAAATTTGGGGAAATAGGTTATTTTATTGTTTTTATGTTGAAAAACTAAAAAAATTTACATTTTTTTTGAAGACTTTTTTTTATCATATTTTAGGGGAAAAACAACATAAAAAACAAAATTATTTAGATATTAAAAAAAAAACATATTTGTAGGTTTTTAGAGAGAAAATGTAGAAAAAATATATATATATTTTAAAGTTTTGAAATGAAAAAACTAGTTTTCATTTTTTTTTTTTTTAAATCCGAAAAAAGATCATTTTTGATATTTTGTTTTATTTGTCTTTTCGGGTAGCTCAATTCATAAATTTGAAATTAGGAAATTTTGAAACAAGTAGACCAGGTTGAAATCCCCTGAGGTGACCGATTTACAAAAGAAGGACATATCCTAAAACCCAGAGGTTTACTAGTACTTATGTGTCACGAGAGCTATGGGTTCATGTGGGATATCAAAAAAATATTCCATAAAAATTATATATTATATATTATGTATATATATATATATTATATATATACTATATATATATATATATATATATATATACTATATACTATATATATATATATATATTATATATATATATATATATATATAATATATTATATAATATACATATACATATATACATATATATATTCAAATAATATGTTTTCTTTATAATTTTGCACTCAGACGCCCCTAGGCAAGCTTGCCTGCGACTTGTCACCCCCTTGTTGGGCGAGGAGGCCGATTGGGTAGGTCACCCAAGGCCTGACATCCCCCCTCTAGGTGAGGGGGTCAATTCCTAGAATGGAGAGATACATGGGTCCAATGCAATCTAATAGAGCCTGAGCCATGGGACATGTTTCCAAATGCTAGGTGCCCCACTTATAGTGGTGGGTCTATCCCCTTTACAAGCCATTATATTTTTTACACCAAGTGTTTCCTTATAGCAACCTCAAAATGAAGGTTAATTTTACAATTTGTCAAACTTTTAACATGGGTAGATCACCTTTACACCTTTTGAATGTGTGATGATTTTGAGGACAAAATGTATTTCCTAGATCTCTAAGCTAGAGATAAGTGAACAATGATGGATAATTTGCAAAAAGGGAAGGGGAAGTGTCATATGCCGACCCTTAAATTCATATATGATGATAAAGGTCTTTTTCACTGCTTCAATTAACTTTTAAAAGATAAATATTCATTATTTCACTATGTAAGCCTTTAAGAGGGAGCTTGTCTTAGAGTTATCTCCTCAACGCTTTATTTATATTCCTTTCCTTTGATTTAATTTATTGATTATTTTTGCTTTAGTTATTCATATACAAACATAGGACATAGGGTGTAGGTATTTTTTAATGAGGTGGCATAATCTAGCTTTGTTATGTTTTTTTTTTTTTTTTGTTTTTTCTTGCTCTCCACCTCTAACCCTTTTACCTTTTATTCAACTTAGGCTTAATTAGTTGCTCTTTCTTGATTAGACCTTGCTATACGAAATTTGAAAAGTCACACATGAGTAAGAAAAAGTTTTTTTCATTGATGGAACATAAGTGATAAAATAAAAATGGGAAATGCTATCTGTGACTAGGGTATGAGGTATGCTTACTTAACCTGGTCATTAGTATTGCAAATAAGCCAAGGTTTTGAAAACATTTATTAGGATATTAATGTCTCCCATAGTACTATGAAGTAAAAAATAAAAATGTAATTGTTTATGATGTGTTATTAGATTACATTTTTTATGTTGACGAGTACAAGGTTATGGTACCACATTTAGGTATCAAACCCATACAAAAGAACATGACCATGGGTAAAGAAAACATAGTGCATTTGTTAATTGAGGTATGAGGTTGGAAAGAGTTGTTGTACTATAATTGAGGTATTTTAAAGTGATGAAAGCTCTGTGACTAGGAGAAATCCTCTATATCCGATTAGCATGAGTAACTCATGTGGGCTGGAACATATGGCACTGGATGATGGGGTGGCTCTGATACTATCACCCTTGAGGGGGAAACATATAGTTTTCAAAAATGTTTCTACCAATAAGTAGTCCAACCTTCTATTTTTTCCAAAAATAAAATTTTGGTTTGGATTTGATACAATTGTTATGAAATTACTAGGTTGTTTTTAATGATCATATATGGCAGGACCCATCACCCTTCTATTTTTTAATATCTCATAAATATTGAGGATATGGTAAATATCATGCATTTATGTGATTTTTTGCTTTTTGGTGCCATGCAATGAGCTAAGGATTTTGATATTTAGGAGATAACGTATGTTTAGTTTCAATATATGTTATGTTTAAGTCCACGTAGCAAATATGACCCAATTGTCTCAACATAGTTGGATTCTTTGTTTTTAGAGTATGCAATTTGGCTTAAGGTGAAAATGGATAAGCTAGAAGGAAAGAGAATTCCATGAGTGCTACACCAAGTAGCTGAAGATGCTAAGGATTTGCAAGGGAAACATAAATGTGTGACACTGATATAGTGGTAGGACAAAAAGGAAATGCCTATTCTACAAATCAATGTTAACATATGATCTTAGAAACAACCACTATCACATACAACTAGAAAATAGAGGGTTGTGATTTTTTATTAATAACTAGTTTGAATTGCTTTCATGATTAACCATTATTAATGGACATAATAATTAGATTCTCACTCACAAGAACCTTAACATATTGGCAACTCTTAATGATCAATAATTTGTTGGTAATGGTTATAGATATTGTTATACTTTTAACTATAAGACATGCCTTCATTTAGTTAATAGCAATGAAATAAATTCTAATAATTAAAATGACCTTGCTACTATGAATTTTCTCTAATTGTTAGTAATCCCATTTCTATTTGTAACAATTTCCATCATTAGATGGTTATGATTATATATATTATTATAATTTTAACTAGCAACCTTGTCTTCATTTGCTTATGGTCTTGAGTAACAACGAAATCAATTCTAATAATTAAAATTACCTTGCTACTATGAACTATCTATGGTTAGTAATCCCATATCTATTTTTAACAATTGCCTTTAGTATTATGAATGATCCCATCATCAATGATTAATATATTTATGTCCTATATGATGGATTGAAATTTTTTCGTGTTTGATTGAATGATTCTAAGCCAATGAAATGGCATCAATTTTTGACCCAAATGAATTTCTATTGAGAATTGACTATCATTAACCATAACAAAAATTATTTAGCCACGATTAACTGATCTAAATCAATATACACAAACTGTTTTGGAATATTACCTACTCAACATATAGCTTGTCTACTTGTACAACATTTAATTGACGTGCGAGGCCCAACATTAGAGTGACACAATATTCAATGCATTAAGGGAATTTTTGGGGTAAAAAAATGGGCCTCAAAATGAAAAATGTACTAACAAAATCAACTTTAAGAAAACCAATAAGATTCAAGATGATGATATCATCCCTAGGGGAGAATATTTTTAGAGGGAAAAGAAAAACTACTTTTTTTAGTCATATTTTAAATTTATTTCCTTGTAGGTTTACTCAAAATTCAAGTGTGTACACTCATTGGATGCATAATTATATTTCAAATTCAACGAGTACTCACTTTGCATATTTTTGATCCAAATCTTGGAAGGAGGCCCCTAAGATCTAAAATATTGAAATGGATTTTGGAGGAGAGACCCCCAAGATCTGAAAAACTGAAATGCCAGAAGAAAAAGAGGAGAAGTCCCAATAAAAAAAACCACAAAGATTTTTTTTTTATTAAAACGGAGAATAACTGTAAGAGCTACATTGTGGCAGACAAACTGTCCTTTTACAAAATGTGACTTGTTACTTATAGTCTTTTTCAAGTACAATACCACAGGTCAATTCAATAGGTGAATGAATACCATGGGTGGATGTCACAATACCATGGGTGGATGAATACCATGGGTTGATGCCATTTTCTATTCGGATCATTCCTCCCTCCTTAAGAAGCAATGGTCCCCATTGCGTGAAGTTCCCTCCTGGAAAGACTTTGATGAATATGAAGAGACACTAAAGAGAAGGGTTTTATGTAGTTAACCCATAACCATAATGAACAAAGATCCGAGGATAGAGATACCCTGTAATGCTTGTGACTAACTGTGATACTGACAATGTGCGGCTTAGCAAATGGACTTCGATGAAGTGTGGGTTTGTGGATGACCCATAACCATGACAAATGAAGATCCGAGGATACATATACCCTATAATGCTTGTGACCAACTGTGATACTAATAGTGTGCGACCTAGCAAATGGACTTTGATGACAAAGATTTTGTGCAGTTGACCTATAACCGTGATGTTGCTTGTTGATGAAGTAGCAGGTGCCTACATAGCCTGGGGTGGGAGGACACATTTCCAAAGAACCCAAGCCAAATGCTGCTATGCTAAAACTGATGAATGTGAAATAGGTGCCTACTAAAGTGGGGTGGGAGGGCATGTCTCCAAATGGAACCCGCTTCGAATGTTGCTCCAGAATTAAAATGGACATAAATCGGTCAATATAACTCAGAATATTTAATATAACCTATTTTTGGAAACATAATGACCATTTTGCATCTTCTCGTGTGTTGGAAATCATGATCTGGACACTCTAGAATCTCATATTCACGTTGCAACTTTTCCACCGTCACAAAAGTTCTGAAAAAATAGCTGATTTTAGATGAACGATATCTCCCACATTCGAACTCCGATTCGACCCATTTATTTTTGGAAATTGAGTGCTTTTATGAGAGGAGCTCAGATATACAATAAATTTTCTGAAATTCTACTAAAAAAATGCAAAAAATGATAAGAGAGCCGTTGTCCATGAATTTCCATCAAAAACATTTCTGCAACATAGCTGATTTTAAATTAGCGATATATCCCTCATCTGGACTCTGATTCAACCGATTTGTTTTTTAAATTTGGGAATTTTTTCGCAAAGAATCTAGATCTATTATTTGTTTTTGTAAAATTTTCACAAAAAAATTCATATATGATCTGCAAACTCGCCGCCCAAAAACATTCCTACTTTGATACCATTGATCTAGATCTTGGAGGGTGGCCCCCAAGATCTAAAAGATTGAAATTGATTTTGGAGGAGAGACCCCCAAGATCCGAAAAATTGAAATGCCAGAAGAAAAAGATGAGAATTCCCAATAAAAGAAACCACAAAGATATTTTTTTTATTAAAACAGAGAATAACTGCAAGAGCTACATTGCGGACAAATTGTCCTTTTAGAAAATGTGACTTGTTACTTATAGTCTTTTTTAGGTACAAAACCACGGGTCAATTCCATGGGTGAATGAATACCATGGGAAGATTTCACAATGCCATGGGCAAATACCATGGGTGGATGTCACTTACAATACCATGGGTGGATGAATAACATGGGTGGGTGAATACCATGGGTTGATGCCATTTTCTATTCGGATCATTCCTCCCTCCTTAAGAAGCAATGGTCCCAATTGTGCGAAGTTCCCCCCTGCAAATTCTTTGTTGAATATGAAGAGCCACTGAAGAGAAGGGTTTTATGTGGTTAACCCATAACCATAATGAATGAAGATCTGAGGATAGAGATACCCTATAATTCTTGTAACCAACTGTGATATTGACAGTGTGTGGCCTAGAAAATGGAATTCGATGAAGTGTGGGTTTGTGGATGACTCATAACCATGAAAAACGAAGATCTGAGGATAGAGATACCCTATAATGCTTGTGACCAACTATGATACTAACAGTGTGTGGTCTAGAAAATGGACTTCGATGACAAAGATTTTGTGCAGTTGACCCATAACTGTGATGTTGGTTGTTGATGAAGTAGCAGGTGCTTACATAGCTTGGGCTAGGAGGGCACATCTCCAAAGAACCCAAGACAAATGTTTCTATGCTGAAACTGATGAATGTGAAGTAGGTGCCTATTAAAGTGGGGTGGGAGGGTATGTCTCCAAATGGAACCTGCTCCGAATGTTGCTCCAGAATTAAAATGGACATAAATCGGTCAATATACCTCAGAATATTTATTATAACCTGTTTTTGGAAACATAATGACCATTTTTCATCTTCTCGTGTGTTGGAAATCCTGATCTCGACACTCTAGAATCTCATATTCATGCTGCGACTTTTCCACCATCACAAAAGTTCTGAATTAATAGTTGATTTTAAATCAACGATATCTCCCACATTCGAACTCTGATTCGACCCATTTTTTTTTTGGAAATTGAGTGATTTTTTGAGAGGAGCTCAGATATACAATCAGTTTTCTGAAATTTTGCTAAAAAATTGCAAAAAATGATAGGATAACTATCATCCACAAATTTCCGTCAAAAACATTTCTGCAACATAGTTGATTTTAAATCAACGATATCTCTCTCATTCAGACTCCAATTCAACTGTTTTTTTTCAATTTGGGTATTTTTTGCAAATAATCCAGATCTATTATTTGTTTATATAAATCGCACAAAAAAATTCATATCTGATCTGCAAACTTGCCGCCCAGAAACATTCCTACTCTGATACCACTGATCTAGATCTTGGAGGGAGGCCCCCAAGATCTAAAATATTGAAATGGATTTTAGCTAAGTGTGAGATCAATGAAAAAATTGTAAATAGTGATAGGATTCAACTATGATCACACACGAACACTTAGTGATACAACAGACCATCCAGAATGTATAAAACATACTTTGCTTGATGCAACAACCTCCGTGACAGGAGTGCATGAAGTGAGTGTGAAACATGTCTATGTGATGATAACAACTCATCCACACATGCTTTACCTTGAAGCAAAACAACATTCCCTTTGCA
The DNA here is from genome assembly GCA_000404065.3 of Pinus taeda. NCBI lineage: Eukaryota > Viridiplantae > Streptophyta > Pinopsida > Pinales > Pinaceae > Pinus > Pinus taeda. The sequence continues at coordinate 54,499 of APFE031347290.1, forward strand.
TGACAAACAACAATACCTATGCCTAAATATGCCACATGCTGCATAAAGATGAGAACATGGACAAATCTTAAGATCAAGGAGGGAGCTTGAGATCATCATCTTACCAACAAGTGACCAAGGAACGATCGATCGCTGGATCCAAGGTAGTCTCCGAAATTTTCATGCGAGCCAAAATTTTGGAGGGTGATTGTAGCCGGTACAACAATTTCAAATCAAGAAACTCCTTTTTCATACCTGATCAATAGATTCCATCATTCAACCCTTAGGTTTATGCTTAAATATGTGTGCAATCTCTTCGTTATTTACCAAGAGAGGTATTGGTATTTAAAGAGATTCCAACCTTGGATCAATACTTGAAATTCCAAAACTTTGCATACTTGTAGTTTTAGATACAAAGCCACCTATCATTGTTGACTCATAAGGTATATGACAATGTTTTGCACAAAAAGTTCTGGTTGTTAAACCTTTAGTATTTTGTGACAATATTTACTTCAATACAACTTCTCAAGAGCTCAAGAAAAATAATCAATTTTGAAGAAAAAATTGACTCATACATTTCAAACATCACTTTAGGAGTGAAAAATATCTAATATTAGCTAGCTTCTTGACTTTTAGTTTAATCAGGCCAACCCTTTTGTGATGATGCCCTTCTTATATGTATAAAACAAGGGAATTCTTGATTGTCATCATAAAATTATGATACATTACATCGTTTTCAATGATGTACAAAAAAAAAGGTTTTCATCTTAGTCATTATTTTAATTGTATTATAGAGGGATAATAAAACTTAGAATCTCCTCCTTGGTCTTCATCAAGATTCTTCACTTGACATTAGCATTTACTTTGAGTGGTCATAAATTTATTCATTAGGGATCAACCAGGAATTATCAAATCATCATACAAAACTTGGATTTTCATAAATGATGCCATAAGACTTGCAAGAGGTGTTTGCGTAAGGTGCCATAGAGATGAGATCCTCAGGTCCATAAAATTACACAGAGAAGAGATATCTCAAGTACATAGCTTTCATAGAGAAATGGTGTCATGAAAAGCTTGCATACATCCATTGAGAGGTTCACATTTATAAAGAGTGCGATACTCAGATCAATTTGCATGAATACCATAGAGAAATTATGGATAAGAGTTGTCACATAAATTATATGTGAAATAGAGATAACGGGCCCAAAATTTTATTGAAAAATGACTCATGAGTAAGATATTTTCACTGATCATGAGATGATATGCTACAGGAAATTTGGGCCGATTTTCGTTCATACCTCAAAGTAGTGGCCTCAATTCCATAGACTTGAACACCTTGTCACAAAGCAAATTCGCATAGTCATAGAAGCTTGTAATACCACAAATCATTTACTTTTCCATAGAGAATCAATGCCTTAGCTCCGCATGCAGATAATAAGCCTCTTGCACAAATCATAGAGCTACATGACATCATATTATTCATTAGATAGATAGATTCAAATTTCACATTCCTTTCTTAGAGATAACGTGCATTGATTCCACAGACTTCAGACCCCTTCCAAGCTTGGTATAAACTCACATTTTATCTTTGGATGCCACATAAGTAACATAGATAGTTAGATTACAATCCAAATACTGAGGTACAAAACTTGAACATAGTTATACTTAAGATCACATTGAACTTGGATCATACTTTTTACTCTAGACTTTAATTAAAGAATTCTTCACTTAATTATTCCTTGCAAATTTCCTTGAGGACCTTCACATTTTATTTAACATATTCAAAATGGAATTTGTGATCACCTCAAAACAAATCATATACCAACCAATTGTTAACCATAGGTTCATAAATATTTGACTTGATTATAAACTTGATTCGTATTCTTGAGCTAATTACATGATATGCCATAGAGAGGTGACATAAACCTTTGTTCAGAGAGAAATCTTCCTTTAAGACAAATCTACATGGCTCGAATTGTCTTGCCTGTAATTATAGTATTTCAACTTAGGATTCAGATCAAACTTAGATCTTAGAATTAATATATATGCTTTATAGATATAATTGTGTATTGAAATGATCATATTAGTGCACAAGAATTAGAGAGAAATTGTAGAGAGTTTGACCCTTCTTTAACATATAATCCCTCTCGACCTCATGAACAAAATTTAAATGGGAATCAATTCTCTTTCTAGAGATAAATTGACCTTGAAGCAAAAAATATTCTTCGACCCTTGCATGGAATCTTGGTCACCAAAATTCATTTTTTCTTAGAAATTCAACATCTATACTGCTCTTCGATCTTCCCTAGCTCTGATCTCATGATGAAATTTCTAGGGCACAAGATAGAAACAATTTCCTTCCACAAATAACTACTTCCAATGATTCAATTAACATTAATTTTAGATATCATTCATCCAATATCCGAAGCAATTACAAAAAATAAAATTCAAACATTAAACATGAAAGAGCATTAAAATAACCATGAGACATTTAGACAAGAAACACAGAAATTAGGCTTAATGCCAGGGAAAAACCCATAAGGGGAAAAACTAGAAAAGTATTTTCTTATGAGAGAGAGAGAGTTCAATTCATCATTACAACAATAATAACGATATCAAGATAATAGGAAAACTAGTAACCAGGAACAAGATCAAATTCTAAGCCAAGTGCTAATCTCTCCATCAAATTTTGACCTCCTCCTTTTGCTCCCAACTTTGTTGGATCAAAGATAACCAAGACATAATTTAATGTGCCAAATGAGGAGGAAGGCTCTCATTTATACAAAATTTGAAGGGGGATTGAATGGATTCCTCTTGGGGGCATAACTGACCTAAAATAATAGGAGGTCAAATTGAATTATTTGAAGGAAAAAAGTTCAAATTCAAAATTTTTACATTTTTCCTCATGATGAAAATACCGATCATGGCTACCATATTTCCAATAGGGTCTGAGTTATTCTTGTGGTTGTAGGCCTTAATTTCCACAAGACGAGTCACAAATCAAAATTCTACTTTAGGGCCAAGGTCTACTACAAGGTTGAGATTTGTTGCTACCACAAGGTTGAGTCCACTATATCTAAGAGGCCAAATTTAGATCTATATGGAGGTCGAGAAATAGAGCCACAAAGAGATCTGAAATTTTCTTCGATAAAGAGATGAACTATGCTCCAAGATGATATGTAAAATAATTTAATCTCTATTAGCCAAAGACATAACCATAAACATCAATTTATCCCCTTCAAAATGCTCCCATGTTCATGAGATATGAACCTTCTTCACTCTGTTATAGGCCAAATTATTCTTGATGTTGCTTCACCAAGTTGATTTGGCTGAATTGGGAAGAGAATGGAATTAACTTATACTAATTCAATCACACAATGAACTGACATATCTATTAGGTATGTAGAATTTCCTATAGATTCACAAGCTCATGCAATTTAATAAAGCAAAGGACAAGAATCTACTTCTTCTCAACCAACGGAAGCCCATAGATCGATGAAAACAATAAGAACAAGAAGAAGATAAATCATTGACACATAACACAATAAGTATCTGGGGAAATCTACTGCTCAAAACCCCGCTATCTATATTGCATATATCAAAAATATGAGTGAATATACAAAGTTTTTTCTCACTAGAACAATCCCACACAATTATGCTCAACTCTCTCAGCTCACAAGCTAGCTATTGGCCAACACTTAGCCAATTTTACAGCTCTCCAAGCCCTTAATCTCTTGCATAATTCCTAGGATGAATATCCCATATTTAAAGAGAATTCATGCTTCCAAAACTATGCAATCCAAACATAGGATCAATCTCTAATGCATGCATGATATTTACACTCCAGTAAATAATACCACTGATAATGCATTGTCCCTGCACTCTAGTCTCTATTGGTTCTCTCTCTGAACTGACATGCATGAGTTTCTCATGAGGGAATCTTAAGTTAACTAGAGTAGCACTAATGGATGCATTAGTGTACCAACTAACTACTAGTCCTCTATTAGTTCCCAAAAAAAATTAGAACTAATTTAACTGAACTTAACTCAGTAAGCTGAATGATCTAATTTCCAACTCAATTTAAACTCATATTGGACCCCTAAAACTTAGGGAGAAGATATACATGACTAAAAAAGGCTTCCAAATTGAAATTCCTAAGCTAATTAAGTTAATTAAACTTAATTAACTATTTACAAGATTCTATGAGAATAGAATTCTATTTTAATTCTCAGTTTAATTCAAGGAAAAATTAAATTGGAATTTCTTGTTGCCATTTCTCAACACTCCCTCTCAACAAGAAATGGATTATTAGCTACCCCAATCCTGTGTTTGTGAAAATTGAATTTACATCTTGAAAATGCCTTTTTTAAAAATTCAGTATATTTCTCCTCCTTGGGAATGTACTCTAACAACATAATTTGCCTCAATACACAATCTATGAGATGATGATGTTGGATATCAATATGCTTGGACCGATCATGAAAAACTATATTTTTAGAGAGTTTGATACAACTCTAATTATCATAGTAAATCATAGTTGGATCCATCCACTGACCAAACAAACCAACCAGGATCTTCCTCATCCATATGGCCTCACATGTTGCCTGACTCACAACCATGTACTCTACATCTTTCGAATTGAGTGCAACCGATCTCTATTTCTTGTTGTACAAAGAAACTACCACTGAACCAATACTGAAGATCCCTCTTGATGTGCTCTTCCTATCAGATGCGTTCCCTGCCCAATCTGCATCGGTGAAGCCTTGAAGGTTGACTCCCTTTGTCCGTCTGTACCATAATCCATACTGGGAAGTGCCCCTGATGTATCTCAACACATGATTTTCTTCATTCCAATACATCTTGGTAGGCCTAACCATTGCTTGACTAAGCTGGTTAAATGCATAACAAATATTCGGTCATGTGTTCACCAAAAACATGAGTGAACCCACAAGACGCCTGTAAAAAATAGCTTCCACTACTTCCCTTGAAGTAGCATCCTCCTTCCTCTAGTTACCTGCTAAAGGAGTCTCCATGGGTTTGATTCTCTCCATGCAAAATATCTTGAGTATCTCATTGACATACTTTCCCTGAGACACAAACAACTCCCCATATCCCTGCCATACCTCCATGCAAAGAAAGTAATGCATGAGCCCCATGTCCTTCATCTCAAACTCTCTTGCAAGGTCTTCCTTGCAAGACTTGATCAACTGATCAACACCTATCAGTATGAGATCATCAAAATAAAGTACCATGATCAACAATTTACCTTCCACCACTATGTGGTATAGATTCACATCCACTTCACTCTTCGTGAAGCCTAACCTGATGAAGTAGTTATCTATCCTGGTGTACCAAGCACGAGGTGCTTGCTTCAACCCATACAACACTCTCTTGAGCCAACACACATGTGACTCATGGTCAAAGGTCTCAAAAAATTTTAGACTTATCTATGTACACCTCTTCCTCAATCATGCCATTAAGGAAGCCTGTATTCACATCCATCTGATGTATCTTCCAACCCATATGTGTTGATAGTTCCAAGATAGATTTGATCAACGCGTACCTTACAATATGAGCAAAGGTCTCATCATAGTCAGTCCCTTCTACCTGTGTAAAGCCACGGGCCAAAAATATAGCCTTATGCTTCTCCACACTACCATATGTAGCTTGATTTATCTTGTAAAGCCAATGAGAGCTCACCACCAACTTGTCCTCTGGTCTCAGGACCACATCCCAAACACTGTTATGAAGTATGGAGTCATACTCCTCCACCATGGCATCAACCCAAACTAGCTACTGCATTGCTTCCTTAAAGGAAGATGGCTTTGTCACAACACATTCGCTCATAGGAGCCATGTATCCAGTGTACCTCTTAGGTGACCTCCTCTTCTTATACTGAGAAGTGGGTGCTCCCACATTCTCCCGTGCATCATCCAACAATATGTCAGCCTCTCTAGTGTGCTTTCTTCCCTCTTTGGAATATTCTGCCTGAGTGGATGTTTCCACTCCCAGATCCTCTGCATGTGGTTGCTTCACATCAATTTGAGGCTCCTTAACCTTTGGAGCTAAATATCCTCATCCACATGTAGCTCAAACTCCCTCTCAAGGGAAACTCACATGGCCTTCTCCTCATCAAATCTGACATCCCTTCGAACCACTATCATCTTGCTGGTCGACAAGTACACCCAATAGTTGTGAGCTGTATTAGTGTACCCAATAAATATCCCCAACTCTACTATAAGCTCAAGCTTCTTCCATGCATCTTTGGTCACATGGAAATATACCGATGACCAAGAATCCTAAAGTGACCAACATTTGACCTCTTACAGGAATAAGCTTCCTCTAGTGTCTTCATCTCAACTATATGATGTGGGCTACAATTCTGAACATAAACTGTTGTGTTGCATGCCTCAACCCACAAGTGTAGTGGTAGGCCCTGATCATGAAACATCACCCTTGCTTCCCCTATTATGCTTCTATTCTTCCTCTTGGCCACCCCATTTTGCTGAGGGTTATGGGATGTCGTCATATCCCGTTTAACCCCTTCCACTGCACGTAAGCTCTTAAACTCGTTTGAGGCATACTCACCACCTTTATCACTCTGTAGATATTTAACTATTCCACTTGGATCCCCACCATTGGGGACATGCAAAGAAAAACAGAGAAAGAGCAGACTACTCCGATACCACTGATCCAGTTTTAAACAGGAACACAACAAATTATTGATATACCCATAAATACAAATACGTAGTAGAAATAACACGTCATTTCATTAATATCAAATATTGAAATATGCTTACAAACAGAATGGAAATAAGACTAGCTTGGGCGATAGTAGCTTATCTCTGAGAAGAGATATGGCTGCTACATGCCTCTAGACTGTGTTACAATGCAGCTCAAAGTCCTATTTATTATTGAGAAACAATGGAAAACCATAAACATCCAAAAAGCTAACCCTAGGAGATGAAGTGCCAAACTATGGGCCCCGTTTGGGTAAGTTGGTACATCAACTTCCCAGGGTCAAAACTTTGGCATACGATCTTTGTTTGACACGCACAATACCTCGTTAGAAATATCTATCTGAGTACTATAACTTTTGAATGGCCCTTGTTTTCCAAAAAAAAGTCATTTAGGGCCTCAAAACGGATCCGGAAGTTCAGGACCTAAAAAACTGTGAAAAATAGTAAATTGTGCTACAAATAAGGAAACTGAAAAAATGAAAGAAACAATGGTGGGGGTCCAAGTGGAATAGGTGGGTGGCCACCAATATCCACTTGGATCAATTATTCTTGATGGAAACCTACTTGATAAGTTGTCCGTTGATGGAAACCTACTTGATGCAGATGCCAAAGATATGTCTACATGTGACAAAAACAAATTATTAATTCAGAGACAAAAGAATGATAAAGATGAAGTTTGAAGAGTTATATGCATGTTATATGAAGCAAAGTCATGTACAAACTCAGGTTTGGTGAAGAAAAGTAGAGTATATGTGAGTCTTGTAAAGAAAATCCATATACACATGCGCGTATGAAGAAGAAAAGACACATACATATTCCGCACCATGGTATTCCGAATACCAAGGGTATTTACCATGGTATTGACCTATGGTATTGAGCCCAACAATGAATATTTGATGTCATCCAAGAATACCATTGGCACTAGTATGGTTTTGACTTGCGGTATTGTCTAAGGGCTAAGCTATATAAGGATATGAAGATCAAAATGTTTGAGGTGTGCAAGTGATGAATATTTCATGAATAGTTAGATTTGAAGTGAGTATGCATTTAATGGGTTGTTAATGATATGCTTGATCTAAAACTATGATTTCACTTGGGAATTTGATGATGGATCTGATCCAATAGATCTGAAATGAAAATTTTGATTATGGATTGATTTTATTAGTGATGATAGTGTCTTGACATGTGATTTTTCTGTGTATTCCAAGATCTGGGTATGTTTGAAGTTTTGTGATGCAGCAAAGTTTGTGCCAGTAATCGTAGATATGTACGCGTTTTTGATAACCTGAAAGGCATGTACACATGTAGGTTTAATACTGGTAAGTCACATATATATTTAGATCTATATGTGGCTTTGTTTCCTGAAAATCACATATACAAGTGGAAATGTTTGAAGGAAAGAGCGCATATAAACTAGGGTTTTGCTAAAAAAGATATCTAATTAGTTTAATCAGTCTTGCTGTGTTTTGTTGTATATCAATAATGTATTACTTAATGATATTGTCTTAATAGTAATGTTTTGATTGAGGATTGATTGATTGAATAATGATGAAGTTATTAGCTATTTGTTATTGAAGATCAATGATGGTTCTATGATTATTTCAGAATGATGTAGTGGATTTGTGTATGATTCAGTGTTTATTTAAGAGTGATAGTGATTTAGTTTCAGGGTTCAATGTTTTGAGATATGTACGTGATTATGCTTCAAGGAAGTCACATATACATGTGGGTTTTCTATAGTAAAGTAACATATATATTCCGATAGTTTATTGATTATGGTTTTCATTTGATTCAGTATTTGTATTCAGTATTAGTTACAATGATCTAACTGTTCTGGTTGTTTGAGAATAATTTGATTGATTTGGGTTTCAGTTCATTGAGTGATTGATTGATTTAGTTGGGTCAGAGATTAGTTGTTTCGGTTGATGATTGAGTGATTTGTTGCAGTGATTAGTTTCAATTTTGATATTTGGTATTGAGCTTAAATGATGATAGTGGGTCCAGTCTGAAAATTTGATGAAACGTTGCCAATCATTGTGATGTTTTGTAGCAGGTGGATCCAATATGAAAATTTATGAAACGTGGTCCACGTAAGTATTGAGGGTTGGAGCCTTCAATGAGGAAGTCGAAGCTTTCTTCTAGTGGTAGTTGTTAAATCAAATCAGGGGGTTGCTACTCCCTTCCAGTGGGTGTTGGTAAATGAGATCATGGGGTTGGAGCTCCCTTCTAGTGGGTGTTGGTAAACGAGATCAGGGGGTTGGAGCTCCCTTCCAGTGGGTGCTGTATAATGAGAGAAGGTTGTACCCTTCTGCAGGTGGGTGCCTGCATGTTGGTATGAGTTTGCGTCAGTACAATATTGTAAGAATTTTTTCTTTATATAAAAATAAGACAAAGATGACAACAACGGTGGTTTTTCCCACATTGGGTTTCCACCTAAAAATATTGGTGTTCATGTGTGTTGATGTGTTTCTTATGTGTGATGGTTTATATTATTCTTACTGCACATAGTTACTATTTAATTAATGTTTAATGAGGTAATAAGACACTGAATCAAGTTAAATAGATGATTAATGAACTAAACATTAAAGTTTACTGGAAATATGCTAGTTGTCTACATAACAATCACATACATACGTGGGTTCCCTTCAGCAAATTCGTGTACATAAATCTAGATATGAAATTGAAAATTTTAATGATTTGAAAATACTGATTCACCCCCCTCTCAGTATTTTTCCCAACAATTGGTATCAGAGCAGGTCCTTTAGAAGAATCTCGATCGCTTGAAGAAGATCCATCAAGATGATGGGAAAGAAGAAGATTGCTCAAAGAAGGGATTCATAAAACTTTGACAATGATACATTAGATGTAGTGACAACTATAGATGCTAGAAAATATTCATGTTTGGGAGAACCCCGCTTTGTATTGATCAAGAATGAAGAAGACGGTAAAAAAGAAATATCGGTCATGAGATTTTGTTCTAAATGTGATCCATTTCCTTGTCTATGCAATAATGATGGTGATGATGACAAAGAAAAACCAGGGATGAGATTTTTTTCTAACTGTGATCCATTTCCTTGTCTGTGTAATAATGATGGTGATGATGACAAGTAAAATAAATAAACTTGCACTTATGGGTAAAAGTGCAAGTAAGCACTTTAAAGAGAAAACAAATTTAAGAATGATGCCTCCATAAGAAGAAGATCATGGCAAGTCAGAAATAATGGACAATGAATATGTGTATATGTTGAGCAAAGATAATTATCAACAATGGAAAGAAAAGATGAAGTATAATATAATGAATCTTGATATCTAGTATCTAGTGTGCAGTGGCTACACCAAGATTCCTCCATCAGACAAGGAAGTGAAAAATAATAGTAAGGCTTTGAGTGACATATTTTGTAGCATATTTGATTCAACATTAAATAAGGATATGCATTATACAACTAAAAAGAAAGTGTGGGATAAGCTATAAGCAATGCATGAAGAAATCCCAAAGGAAGATTCCTCATTAAGGGAACTAGCAGGTAATCCTATCCTTAACAATGTGTCAACCTTTGTTATGTCAAATGGATTTTCTAATTTTGAAGAAGATAGATTAGAAGATATTTTTGATCTTAGAAAAAAAAATGATCTTGCTTTGAAAAGGATTCTTAATATTAAAGATAAGTTGCAAGCATATGATAACAAGGATCATATTAAATCAATAAATGTTGTTGTGAAATATAAACAATATTGTGAAGGTCTTGAAGCTGAGACCATATGTCTAAGAGTAGGTCTTGAAAAATCAAATAAGCGGAATGAAGAACTACTTCAGGCATTTGAAGAACAAGAAAATTGGATGAAATATGAGATTCTCAAATTAAAGGAGCAAGTGGAAGAAGGAAGAAGGGTTGAAGAAGTTATGAAGAAGCATTATCTAGAAAAGAAAAAGCAATATCAGGTTGAGGTAAACATTGTAAAAGTTACATTAGAAGAAAAAGATAAACATTTGTGATTTCAAGATAGTACTAATATTTTGGATAATATTCTTAGTAGTCAAAGGTCTCCCACCATAAAATCTAGTCTTGCTTTTCATGAAACTATTGAAGGAGAATCTAGTTGACAAACTGAGGCAAGGAATTTAAAGAGTAACAATGAAAAACTTGAGATAAGAAGTCAACCTAATCAACAACCAAGGAAAGTGAACCTTCAAAGAAAATTATTTAATCCTAATTATAAAAATTTTAATTGATTCTATGCTCTGATCAATAATGTTGAATGTTCTATATGTCATAACTATGGACACGTTGCATCCAATTACAGAAGTAGACTGTTTCAAGCTAATAACTGCCTCACCGAAATATCGTCAACTTCCAAGTACTTTAAGGGATATTATTTTGGTTGCAATATATTTGGTCACAAAGCCATTGATTACAATAGAAGGAATATGAAAACAAAAATATTACGATTCCTATGCTCATCTAAGATGTTATGGTTGTAACAAGTTTGGGCATGTAGCAAAAGAATGCAAGAACATGTCGATGGATTGCAACAGACAACATGGTAAACAACCAGATAAGAATATTGATGTCAGAAGAGCTAAAAAATATGGATCCACCAACATTTCTCATGATAATTAGAAAGAAGAAGAACATATAAGGTATGGTCTTGCACTTTTCTCATTTAAAGAAGAAGATGAATGGTACATAGATAGTGGATTCTGTCATCACATGATTGGAAATAAGAGTAAGATGGAGTCTCTTAAGAAAAATCAATATGGTAATGCTATTATTGGAACTAATGTTCTAGCAAAAATTCTAGGAAAGGGTAAATCCAAAATTAATAAACATAGAGGAGTTGTTGATGCTTAATTAGTTCAAGGACTAATGTAGATAAATCTAAGTGTAGGCCAAATGGAAGATAAAGGAAATATAATTGTGTTTACATCAACCAAGTGCAAGGTTATGGATGAAGAAACCATAAAATTCATAGAAAGAGGATATAGAAACCTAAACAAATTATATGTGCTTGAATAATGAAATTCTCGCATATATGAGGAGGATTTAGACTCAAAAAAATAATATGGTGCCCATTGCAGTCCATTATTCTTAAAAGAATACTTCTAACAATGGCTGCACATGTAATGTAAGGTATATGACCTCATGAGAGAAGAAGATGATTATCAGGTTCTCAATATCAATCATGTATAATCTCAAGGGAGGAAATAAATGTTTTAACTTGATAATGATTCCTATGATTGTTTTGATATTCATGTTGCTTATACTATTGATAGTGCATATGGTTTAGTAACAATGAACATGTACACACAGTATAGGCTCAGGGGGACCTGAAGTTGTGAAGTTTCAATATTTCACTTTCTGTACGTGGATCCTATGAATAAAAGTCACATAATATGTGAGTTATAATCTGAACAATCGCACACATTTTTCTATGATGAAGAAACAATGAGATAGACTCAGGAAAAGGATCTGATATGCTTTAGTCAATTATATTTTGGCTTTCTTGTTTTGATGGTTGATTGTTACAGTTTATTGATGATATTTAGAAGTGGTTTTGGCTTTTATAAGTTGTTGATGCCTTGATGGATGACTGATTCATGAAGATACTTTGATGTTGTTACTGATATATGAGATGATATGATTAGATCTAACAGTGAAGAGTTGGAACAATTCAGGGGGATCACTTGCTCTGCTTCTAATAATGCTTTATTGGCATTATGTTTGCTTTAGGATTCCTTCATACATAATGATGCTTATCAATGGTGATGTTGCTTATGTTGTTGAAGTTATTAAATGGTGATGCATGGGTTGCTAATCATGTTTGATGCTTATCAGTTGTGGAAAGAACATGTAGATCTTGTTGATGATGATTTTATCATGGATAAAGCATATGTGATGAGTAGTTGATTATGATGTTTGCTTGAGTTGCATATTGGTGGAATAACTCTTGATGAAGTGGTGTTGGTGTGATAGTTATTCTTGCATGAAGAGAATGGTGTTACTACAAGATTTCATGAAGATACCTCCTAAAGGTTATTGTAGGAGACATGTTGTACTTGGTCATAGGTTGATGGTATTAACACTACATTATCTTATCTTTCAAATTGATGATGAAAATGTGAAGTTTGTTGTTGACAAATGCTCATGGCATAGATCCTACATAGTATATGATGGTTGCTGAAGACTATCTTGGTATTTCTACCTCATTATAGTGGTATTTGGTATTATTTATACAAGTCATATATGTCATTTGATGTAAAGGTAGTGTAAAGACCTATGATGTAATCATTTTCAAATTCATTCATGTATGGACTATTTTGGTCAAGTCATTTTGGGCATGTGATGTAATTGGTAACCCCACTATGATTGGGTGGTTGATGTAATAATGAAGTCAAATATGTAAACCCATTGTGATTGGGTGATTGATGTAAGTTTGAGTCCTTGGTGATAGGAAAATTCATATTCAATTGTGTCATAGAGTCATGTATTTCATTGTACATCCTTCATAAATTTTAGCATGTGCTCAGGGGGAGCATGGTCAGTATTCAATGTTCCCACTCAACATTTCAACAACACTCAAGAGAGAAGTCTTCATTCAATATTGGTCAACCCTTTGCCCTTGATGTCAAAGGGGGAGAGTAACTTAGTTTTTGAAAATATTAGTGCTTAGCTTGATGTGTCTTATAGGTATCCATAGATAGTGGTGACCAAACACCAAAATGGTTTCCATCAAGTCCAAAGTGGGAGATTGTTGGCATTGTGACTAATGTATTGCCCTTGATGGCAACCTACTTGATGCAAATGTCAACATGATATGTCTTCAAGTGACAAAAAAGGATTATCAGTTCAGAGATAGAAGAATGATAAATATGAAGTTTGAAGAAGTATATAAAGGTTTGGTGAAGAAAATTCAAATATATGTAGGTTCTATGAAGAAAATTCATATACACACTCAGGTTTGGTGAAGCAAAGTAGAGTATATGCGGGTCTTGTAAAGAAAAGCCACATACACACACGGGTACGAATAAGAAAAGTCGCGTACATATTCCACACCATGGTATTCCAAATACCAAGGGTATTTACCATGGTATTGACCTATGGTATTGAGCCCAACAACGGATATTTGATCCCGTCCAAGAATACCATTAGGACTAGTATGGTTTTGACCTATGGTATTCTCTAAGGGCTAAGCTATATAAGGAGATGAAGATCAAAATGTTTTAGGTGTGCAAGTGATGAATATTTCATGAATAGTTAGATCTGAAGCAAGTATGCATGTAATGGGTTGTTAATGATTTTCTTGATCTAAAACTACGATTGTACCCGAAAATTTAATGATGGATCAAACCCAATATATCTGAAATGACAATTTTGATTATGGGTTGATTTGATCAATGATGATAGTGTCTTGACATGTGATTTTCTTGTGTATGCCAAGATCTGGGTATGTTTGAAGTTATATGATGCAACGAAGGTTTATGCTAGTAATTGAAGATCTATATGTGGGTTTGATAACCTGAAAGGCATGTACACATGTAGGTTTAATACTATTAAGTCAAGTATATATTCAGATCTATACGTGGGTTGGTTTCCTAAAAAGTGTGTATAAACACAAATGTTTTTGAGGAAAGCACATATATAAACTAGGGTTTTGTTGAAAATGATGTCTGATTAGTTTAATCAGTCTTCCTATGTTTCTACTGTTTGTCACTGAAGTCTTACTTGATGATTTGGGCTTAATAGTAATGTTTTGATTGAGGATTTATTGATTGAAGAATGATGAAGCTACTAGCTGTTTGTGATTGAAGTTTAGTGATGGTTCTGTGATTATTTCATAATGATGCAGTGAATTTGTGTCTGATTCAATATTTATTTCAGAGTGACAATGGTTCAATTTTAGGATTCAATTTTTTGAGATCTGTACACGAGTATGATTCAAGGAAGTCATGTATACACGCAGGTTTTCTACAGTAAAGTAGCATATATATTTTGATAGTTTATTGATTAGGGATTTCAGTTGATTCAGTAAGTTGATACAATATTTGGATTCAACATTAATTACAATGATCTAACTTTTCTGGTTGTTTGAGAATAAGTCGATTGATTTGGGTTTCAGTTAATTTAGCGATTGGTTCCTTCAATTGGGTCAGATATTGGTTGTTTCAGTTGATGATTGAGTGATTTGTTTCAGTGATCAGTTTCAGTTTTGACATTTGGTATTGGGCTAAATGATGGTAGTGGGTCCAGCCTGAAAATTTAATGAAACATGGCCTACAATTGTGATGTTTTGTAGTAGGTGGATCCAGTATGAAAATTTATGAAACATGGTCCATGGAAGTATTGAGGGTTGGAGCCTTCAATGAGGAAGTCAAGGCTTCCTTCCAGTGGTAGCTGGTAAATTAGGATTAGGGGGTTGGAGCTCCCTTCTAGTGGGTTCTGGTAAACGAGATCAAGGGGTTGGAGCTCCCTTCCAATGGATGTTGGAGAACGAGAGAAGGTTGTACCCTTCTACAGGTGGGTGCCTACGTGTTGGTATGCGTATATGCTAGTACAAGATTGTAAGAAGTTTTTATTTATAATAAAAAGAAGACAGAGATGAAAACAACAATAGTTTTTCCCACATTGGGTTTCCACCTAAAAAGCCTAGTGTTCATATGTGTTGCCTTGTTTCTTATATATTATGGTTTATTTTGTTCTTACTGCACATAGTTACTATTTAATTAATGTTTAATGAGGTATTGAGACACTGGATCAAGTTAAAGAGATGACGAATTAACTGAAAAGTAAAGTTTACTAGACATACGCTAGTTATCTGCATAACAATCACGTACATACATAGGCTCCCTTCAATAAAGTTGCATACATAAATCTGGATATGAAATTTAAAAGTTTAATGATTTGAAAATACCGATTCATCCCCCCTCTCAGTTTTTCCCAACATTTCTTTCTCATAAATATGTTTGTGTAAATATATTTTTTTTTTTTTTTATTGCATGACTTTCAAAAGAAATGGGTCTTCCTTCTTGCATTAAAAGAACACCAATTCCATTTCTTGAGGCATCACATTCCACAATAAATGTTTTGGTGAAGTCTAGCATTGCTAAGACCAATGCTTGGCAAATTTCCTCTTTAAGATGTTCAAAGGCCTCAGTTCCTTTTGGAGTCCAATAAAATGCATCTTTCTTTGGTAGTATTGTTAGAGGTGCTGCTATTCTCCCATAATTCTTAACAAAATTGTGATAATACACCGTCAACCTGAGAAGTCCTTAAATATGCTTTATGGTTGTAGGGATTTTCCTTTCCTTAATGGATTTAATTTTGTTAGGGTCTACCTTAACACCCTCATGAGATACAATATGACCCAAATATTCCACATCCTTTATTCCAAAGAAAAATTTGAAGGCTTTTGCATATAATTGTTTCTCCTTCAATAGTTTGAGCACCTTGTCAACATGTTGAATATGATCCTTCCAGGACTTGTTGAAGATTGCTAATTATTGGTGATAGGCATAGTTTGTAAATTTGATTAGTGGTGAATCAAAAAAGTTAGGCGGTGTTGCACCATGCTCATGTGTGGTTGGAAGTCACCACTAGCATAAGGCCATGACAGATGGTATCAGAGCCTTGGTTCAAGGGATGGACCAAGCTAATTTGAAGAAGTAGTTGGTTGTAGTGTGGCATAGTTTGGTAGGGGCAAGGAAGAAAGTTAGGGATGAGTTGAACTTGAAGAAATCACAGATTTTTGGGAGGTTAAGGGACAACAACACTATGAAGAACTTGTGCATGAGTGGGAACACTTGGACCACATTAAGGATGAGATAATGGATGTGTGGAGGACCTTGTACACTCTCCATGGGAAGTCTACCGAATTGGAAGAATTTGATGAAGAGATGTGACAAGCCAACCATAGACTCCAAGAAATCATTGTTGAACAAGTATGCTTAAGGGAGGAATAAGCCAAGTTGTAGGATAAATTCAAGGAACTTGAGGACGAGATCAAGAAGGAATTTCTTGATACAAACACATTGTTATAGAGGAAGATGAGATTGAGTACATTGACAGACTTGGATCTTGGTATCATTCGATGAAGGATGAATTGAAAAGGATGGGGGCACTCAGAGCTAAAGATGATGTGTCTCGAGTAGGTGTGATTGGAAAACATGTGAAGGAGGAAAATCTTGATGGAAATCAAGCTAGACTAGGTTCAAATTTCTCAAATGTTCCGAAAGGGGAATTTTCATACCTCAGGAGGATGGTTAGGTGGAGACATAGGCTGAAAGATAGTTTTGAGGAAGAAATGATGAAGAAGGTTGAATAAGTAGGATGCAAGACAAAGCCTATGAAGGATGAAGGTGTGTTGGGGTTAATGTTTGTTCAGGTGACCATGTGTGGAAAGAATTTTGCTGCATTGGTTGATATGAGAGCTACACATAGTTTCCTTAGTAAGAAGGAAACAACATCTTTGAAGTTGAAGGCTAGAATGCAAAAGGAGTTAAGTGCTTTTAAAGCTATTAACTCGAGCATGAAGGCTGTAATAGGTAATATAGAGCACACACAAGTGAAGGTGGGTTCATGGTTTAGAAAGTTGGATATAAGGGTGATTGAGATGGATGATCATGCTATGATTTTAGGGAAAGAGGTTTTAGTAGTAACATAAGCCATACCAATGGCGGGCCATGATATAATGTTGATTACAGATGGTGGGAAGACCATGATCATCCTGATGACAAGGAAGAGTCGCTTGGGGTATCATCTATGGACTGCTTCAATGATTTTGTATGAGAAGTACCCAGATGTGAAGCATGAACATGTGGAATGACAAGAGGTTAGATGTTTGACTCAAGTGACAAAGGAGACGAGGATGATCGACTTTGTGGCCTAAGCCATGAAGGAAAATAAGGATGGAGGTGGAAGATTGGCTCCACCCATCATAAAAAAGAAGGATGTGAATTCAACCGTAGAAATTCATCGTGGGAGTGCAAAGGAGAGAGGAGGCCTGAGTGCTTCTTTTAACATGAGCAAAGGAAATGAGTATGTAGGTGGAGATCTAACATGTATTGTGGACTATTGCAAATATGCTATGGGCGTTTATGAATTTCAGTTGATAAAGGAAAGACTTGATAAGATTAGATGTATGAAGGAGGAGGTTGTTGTTGTGCATGATTACTTGAGGATGCAACAATAATAAAAAACATGGGTGGATGAGAGTCAAGGAGGAAACTTCCTGGCCCTTGTCATAAACTAGACCTTTGGATATGGGTGAGTGCAGTGCCTTGATGAGGAGGAGATGATGCACCACCAAGACAAAGGGGCATTTGGGAAAGGGATTTGCAGATTGTGTTGTTGGTATAGGACCATGGGAAACACATGGACGATAGCATTGATGTGCAACATATCACAAATGAGATGGAGACTTCTTCATGGACCTAGGTATGGCATGATCAACATTGGTTGGAGAACTAATGCGTGGAGATGGAATAATTCTTGATCAAGTTACGGATGTGAAAAAGTTCTAGAGGAAATGAATGAAAAAGGCATGAGTATGTGAATTCTCATGGATTGGATGTGACAGTTTTATTATCTACCCAACTAGTTCGCGTCATGGGAGTTGACAGTCTACAGATGCATGACAAAGTTGAGTTGAAGTCTGACAACAATAGTTCACATGATGATGATGATACATGGTGAATTGACAAAATATGAGTTGCGGAGATACATTGCGATGAGTTGTGGCTGGTGACCATGGATTGAGGAATCTTACCCACATAGAGTCATGAGCCTTAGTGGAGGTTCATGTGATTGAGTAAAGGAGTTAGGAAACATATGTTAATTTTTTCCAGTGTGATAGAATTACACCTTGGACAACTTAGATGACTGACATAATAATTTAATTATATTCCTCTTTTCGGGAGGATCAAAATCGACCTAAAGATCACCCAATTTTGTCAAGCAGAAGTTGAGTTTTGAATTATTTTATTCATACATGTATTATGGAATGGGTCAACCCTAACCACATGTGTAACTTTTTAGGTCAGCCTCAACCCCAAGTGGACCCTTATGAAAGCCTATAAATAAAATATACCTCAAGGTCTTTTGGACATATTTATCAAGCCATCTTCTCTTCTCTTATTGTCTTGGTTCACATAGGTTTGTCGGAGGAAAATTCGCACAATGGTCTGCAATCTCAGGGTCAAATCTCACATTGATCTAAGGTTTTCTAGATCTCGGATGTTGGCACAGAACTGGGAATTTTGTTCCCTGGACAATAGCATAGTGTGTTATGGGAGCATCCATAGAGCCTTGGACACCGACACAACGTGTTATGGGAGCCTCTAGGGTTTTAGAGGCATATTTGGAGGTGTTAGTCCTCAGACACACACACAAAGTTGTCCTAAGAGCATTCGGTCCTAGACACACAGTAACTATAAGGGAGTGTCCAAGGTTTTTTTAACAGATCTACTGAGTTGGTCCCCAAACACATGCACAAAATAGTCGGTGAGCATTTGGGTTTCCAGAGACACTGAAATATAGTTATGCAAAGAGCGTCTAGATCTACTATAGAAACTCACACAACTCTTCCTCCTTGCGTCCGAGACTCAAATATGAAATTTCAGTATTATGAAGTTTTCGCTTAGTGACAACAGTGTTTGACATAGTGACAACAATATCCAACAATTGATTAGAGTCAGTGAAAACACTCTACAACCTTCAAAATCAAGGTTGCGATTATAAGCATGATTATATATGTTTCATCGATATCAGAGTTGTTTTGTTGCATAGATAAAGTTATGGACAATTGTACTCTCTTTTGCTGAATCATTTGATGACGATCTAAGAAGAAGAATATTTGTAAGGTTTTCAGCATAGAGGGTTCTTCCCTGGTCTCAGACCAATCTTGGTGTCTCTACGTGTGTGAATACTTTTCTTCTATTGTTCCTTTATGTTCCGTTGCATCAATGATGATGATGATCATCTAGTTATTTTTATATAATCGCATATGCTGATGAATAATGGTGTAGATCTAAATATTAATGTAATGATGATATGGGGTGAACTTAATGTATCAATGAAAAAATGCAATTATCAAAGCAAAGAACAATGTAGCCCTATGGAAAATTAACAACATATACATTTGATGTTGGAGTTGGTGACACTTTGTGACATTTAGACTTAGCAATGGAGTTTTCTAATATGGTGTTGTAGAGGGTGACAAAATTTTTATAGTGGGGGAGGATGTTAGGGCCTTGAGTTGGAATTTCAACCAACTAGCACTTGATACCACTCACATGGGTGAGAGAGTAAAAAAAATCGAACTCGGGTGATGAGTATGTTTAACTGAAGACATATAGGCGAACCAGAGGGGCATGCACACATAACCGAGGGGCGGTTCGCCGAGTGCATTTAACCATGCAAGGGGTGAGGTAGACACACCTTAGCGGTGGATGCACCTTGTTATACAATATTTTGATGCACTCCCAATCTCATATCCTAAGTGTCACACTTTGTGTCGTCAATGTTGCAAGTGGCGCAAAGTGATGAAAGCTGTCAAAAAATAATGCATTCACCAAGAAACATGTTCAGAAGCATCCCTAAAGGAAGAAGAAGACTTGCCTTAAATAAATTTTGAAGAACTTTTCCAAAGACTTGTTTTACATGTCCAACTCTACCTTTAGTAGACAAACTCACGATGTTAACATTTTGTCTAACTAGTGACTAGCTTTGCAGCACATCTTTTGATAGGGAAATCCATGCTGGCCCTCTTTAGGCAGTTTTTCCTAAAATGGAGAAGAATCTTCTCCTACTAGAATTCCTGAGAATGGCGAGCTAGTTGCAATTGAATGAGTATTAGAGTCAGACCTCCCATTCTTGGTTCTTGATCCTAGTTTCATTGATATTCCCCTTGAAATGTGGATCCTCTCCCTCCTTTTATGGATCCTCAACTCCCTCTCCTTCCCTATAAATCAAACCCATACCATCTACTTTTTGTTAGCTGCTAGTTGGATATTGCTTGGTTTCCCTCCTATGATGAAACTATGCCTCAATGCTACACATTTTTTTAAGGAGAAATGAGTGCTTGAAGGTCTTGGTTAGGACTTGGAAACTCATCCAAAAGAGGCTTCCAACATCAAGGCTTAAGTGGTTGTATGTTTCCATTACTTTCTATTAATAATACATTATGTGTTTACTTTACATAAGTGCATAAATAATTATTCATTTAGTGTGATACTCCTTGATATTTCACATAGTTTATGTTAGAATGAATTATGTTATGTATGCCTTCATCATCTCTGTTTGATATTCCTTGCAGGTATTCATCCACAATGACGTAGAGACGATTGAACTTGGAAGTGAGAAGATAAAAAATGACATTAATGGGTGTTAGAATCAGAGTGAGGTAGGTCATCTATCTTCCTTTGTATTTCATGATATAAACTAGGAAATTTTTGCACATATTTGTCTAGTTTCTTGCTAGATCCTCCCATAGGACTAGAGGGATTGTTTATGTCTGCAGAAAGGATTGCATGCACAACAAAATGGCTAATCTATTGGGGACCTTATAGCCATTTAAAACTCCTTTTTATGTTATCTCTTTTTGTTTAGTTTGGCCAACCTCCTAGCGATCTGTAACTTAGGTTCATTTTGGGTCTGCATTCTGAGTAGTACATTCTTTAGAGTGTCAAGTCTAGATCTCTCTTTGGACTTCTCCTAATTTCCCTAAGTCTTTCTCATTCGACGCGCTTTTTAACAAAAATAGTCACGCTGTTAGTGCTTATTTTTCTCATTACATTCATGTGGAAGACTCTATTAGCCTATCAGTGCGAGTTTTGACCATAAAAGTAGCGTTGATCCAAAAATTATATATATATATATATATATATATATATATATATATATAATATATATATATATATATATATATATATATATATCTGGTTTTTATCAGAAATTCCTAGTGTTTCTTGATCTCTAAAGTGTTCTCCTACTCTGTGTGCATATAATTTCCATTATTTTTGTTGATTTCTGATTGGTTTGCAAAAGCCCATCCCATTGTTTGAAGTAGTGAAAGTGAATTTTGGTTGAGTCTTTAGTTATTGGGTCAATTGAATTTATTGTTTGCTGCTTTTATGTGTTAAAGGAATATCGATGTTTTGTTGGTTAAAGAATAATTAGTTCTTTTGGAAACCATAAAGAAATGGCATTTGCATTTTCTTAGCTTTGATCAGAAAGTTTACTTTTCGAAATTGAAATAGATTAAATTGCATTGAAAAGTCGTTTTTGGGATTATAATTGAGCATAGATTACATTGCTTAGTTCTGAAAGCTGAAAAGAATTTCATTCTCATTCATTGAAAACAAAAAGTGAAAAAATTCACTTAGGTGAATTTTGTGAATTGAAATTCATTTTACTTTTGGTGGGTGCATTGGAATAGTGAAAGTGAAAGATCTAATTAGGAAGTTTTATTTGTCACGTACTTGGTTGTTGTATCAATTTTTGCACTTTTTCTCTACACTAGATAGCTTTCATCAAAATGAAAAGAATATTTTTTTCTCATGTTAGTTGCATCATAATTGTGTTCAGGTGACATCGATCTTTGAGCTTTAAAACTGAAACTTAATCCAAGACAAGTGTTAAAATTGACCTCAATTAACCTAAGGAGAATTTGGAACATTAACAAAGAAATTTAGAGGTCTAGGCTAGAGATGTGTTCCGATGTCATTAAACATAGCATCTGTCATTATTTGCCAGCATTGTATCCTAGGGGTGAAATCTCGTTCCACGTATGGAAGTGTATAGGACCGTTCTCCAATACTTTTGGGTATATCAAAGACACTCAACACATGGTAAGTACATGGGAACGCTCTCATCGAACGGTTATGAATTAGAAAACACTACTATAGACTGCACTCCCACGTACTATCACGTATATTTTGGGAGTCCCCAATAGGTTGTTATCCATCCATATGTAACCAAGTCTTCTGCGTTGTATACCATGATACGACGAACACAACATTCGATGAGATTGGCTACTGTACATTAAGTCCTTGGTTCATGAAGGTGTATATTGCAGTTCATGATTGCATGGTAAACCATTATGCTTAGTTACCCCTTTTTTGATTTATTTTTGTTAAGTTCTAAAATCAATTAATTGACCATGGGAAAACATCCTTCCTGTGGAAATACTCCTTAGTAGATCTTAGGTTGAGACTAATGGCAATAGTTCCTAATTCACCAACGAGGGAAACCCCTTTAACAGGAATCTTGGTCTTTTTATTTCTTTTGGAAATGTTGATGCTTCCTATATGGAAACATTGTCCTTTCCAGGGTTTACCATTGGTTTTCTAGTTTGGTTATTTTCGACCCCTATGGTTTTGAATGTCCAAAATGCTCCTCAACTAGGATCACCTCCACCTAAACAGAATCAACCTATGGTTGAGCCTAAAGTTGACTCTTTTCCTTCTTTGCCTATTCGGTCTTCTTCCTCTTTGTTTGGTGAAAGCCTGCAAGCTAATAACTAGGTGGATAAGAAGAAGAAGAAAAGGAAGATTAAGGAGAATAAAAATAAACAAAGGGCCAACCAAGTGACCATTGCTACAGATGCAATTGATGTTGAAAAATATTCCAATCAACCCCGTAAAGTGAAATTCCCTTTCAAGCTTTGTAAGGGTGACCACCTTCTTCGATAGTGTCCTAGTATTCCCACGATATTAGAAATTTGGTCCACAGGTTCACATTGACCTTTGTCATCAGCCTCTCGAGATCATGCTAGGGATAAACCTTCAACTAGTGACAGTAAAGCCCATGGGAAAAAGGGAAAATTCAAATTTCCTTGTAGGTTATGTGAAGGACATCATCTTATTCACCTTTTCCCTTATATGGATGAAGCTTCTAACGTGTTAGATAACCTTATCGCTTCTGAACCTCATCTTCCGACTGGTCATTGTAAGCTTTCTCTTGATATTCCATTAGTTGATAGAGTGGTTGATTAGAACTCATCTCTTGTCAATCCCACTCTCTAAAAAACTGAATCCCATGAGTTCATTTCCAACCAACCATCAGTCAAAACAATGGTTGATTTGATTCCACTTTCAATTGATCATATCTATCTTGTAGAGAGTGAAGTTCGTACCACTAAAATTCTTTTGGTTTCTTCAGATTCTAAAGAAATAAGGGTTAATCTTCCTGTGCCGATGGTATAGGGGGCAATCCTTCTATTCCCACAGTATAGGGGGGGAATCCTCTTGTCCCTGTAACACAAGAGGGTAGTCCTCCCATTCCGATGGCACCCTCTCCAAGTAGTTTAGCCAATTTCTTTGATTGGAATCAACTAGCAGAAGATCATCTTCCTTCCTATGTGCCTTTCAGATCATGGTATAGGCTTATAATATACCCGTACCTAACACAATCATAGATGAAGGAGCATATGTTAACATTCCATCCTCAACTACTTGGAAAGATTTAGGTTCTTCGTAGCTTGTGCCCATTTCCCAGAATTTGTTAGCTTTTAACAAAGGAACTAGTCAACCCTTAGGGATCCTTCCAAAGATGCCTATTACTTTGGGAGGAAAAATTGTCTATCTCGACGTGATTGTTTACCAAGGTCATTTGGATTTAATTTACTCGTTGGCTATGACTATGTTTATGTCATGGGAGCTCTTGTCTGTTCTCTCTTTCGTGTCATATGTTTCCTGCATGAAGGAAGAATTGTGGCCATTGATCAGCTTTCGTTCGTTGGTCCTAATTTGACTCCCGATCAACCATCTTCCATAAATGGTCCTTGTATGAAAGTGGTATCACCCCCACCACAGGTTAATTATGTGGCCACCTATTCCATGCCCACATCTACTGATGATCTTATTAGTGATATAGTGCGTCATGTACTGGGGGAATTGGAACCTGATATTTCCATTAGATCACTTGACATGTATCCCTTCCAGAGCACTATTCTCCCATCTGATGAGAACCTCTTGGAAGCTATGACCTCTTATAGGTTGTAATCAAGGTACCTTGAGGCTAATTATTTTGATTATGTCAACCTCATTAAAAAATGAAATATGTCCCTATGAGCATGGTTTTTTTAGTTGTGTCAAGCTAGTTAAAAAATGAAACAAGGTGTTAGAGCATAGTTCCTTTACTTGTGTCAAGCTCGTTGAAAAATGAAACAAGAATTTGGAGTAAAGTTCCTAATTATCTTGTGTCAAGCACCTTAAAAAGTGAATCAAGGTGTCGGAGCAGAGTTCCTTGTCTTGTGTCAAGCTCCTTAAAAAATGAATCAAGGTTCCCAGAGTAGAGTTCCTATACTAGTGTCAAGCTCGTTAAAAGATGAAACAAGTTGTCATGAGCATGGTTATTTTCATGTGTCAAGCTCGTTAAAAAGTGAAACAATTCCCCTTCCAATTTGAGTTGATTAGATCTCGTAAATTCCTAGTCGAGTCTTTTGCTTGATCTCGTAAATGAACCTTCATTCCATCCACTTGTTAGTAACCAGAAGCCTACTTAGGCGAATGAAATGAATCTTAGGGGGCATGTACCTCGAATTAAGTCATTATGTTGGGGGCATGCAAACTTAGCTCAAGCATAGTTTTTATTTGTTTCAAGCTTGTGTAAAAACGAAACCAAATCCAAGCATAGTTTTTTCTCATGTTTCAAGCTTGTGAGAAAATGAAACCATCTTCAAGTATCCTCAAGCATAGTTTCCCATATTTCAAGCTTGTGTAAAAATGAAACCATTCCCACTTTACCTCTCTTGATTTCCATTTTTATCAGTGTATTTTTGCCAGATGAGTGTAGGTTTTAACCCCATACAGAAATTACCTACATACGAATTCTAAAAAATAAAAAATAAACAATGGCGAGAGGATTAAACATAAAACATATGTACACAGATATTTTCCCCTGGATCCCAAAATTGGGACTACCAGATTGATTTTTCATTATGTTCCTTTCAATGTTACAATACATATAAATACATGTTGAAGCATCCATAAAACCCAATCCATTAACCATGGATTAGAAAATAACTATAGTTCCCTTAACTAGATCTACAAAATACCAGGGGCAGAAAACCATCATGCCCAAAACCATGTGCGAAATCCATGCACAAAACCATAGGTAGGCCTGCCCACCTTATATAGGGTCCAAAAATAAAAATTTCCTGGGGCGCTGCCCGCAACCCCGTGTAGTGGGGCTACCTCCCCCCTGCAAACCCCTCGACAGGGGGGTTGTAACCCCCCTATGACCCCCTTGCTATGCCCCACGCAACATATAAGGTGACCTACTGCCACCCTGTGACGCCCCCCGCCCCAACATGTAGGGTAGTCATGGAAATAATATAACACACACCCAACAATGAGCCTTGGTTTTTTCATTCCATCGTCATCATCTCTTTGCTTGATCATACACTCTCAATTAGTTATTTTACCCTTACCTGAGGAACATCTGCGATGAGAGGTCTTATTAGCCAACCTCTTGAACTTTACATGTTTTGAGTAATTCCATCATGACCATAACTAGTTGCTATCCATTTGTATCACTCGTTCCTCCAGGTGGAGTCATCGTTTAGCTCTTTTTTGACTCTCGAAATATGAAAAGATTGTCGAGTACTTATCTTTTCAAACTCGAACTGAGATAGACTAATGTACGAGAAAGGAATAGCTTAGTCACACATGGCTAAGAGGTTCTCTTGAATATTGTTTTTCTACCTATTTAGATTCGAGAGAATATCTACAAAAAGGGACCTTTGGATTTTCTTTTTTCATTTTTTTGAAACTCTTTAAACATGAAAAAGATGTTGAGTCACCCCTCCATTGGACTCATAAAATTGAAATGACGAAGGACTTGTCACCATGATGAGATCGAGCTACTCCTTCGTAAGGCTTGTTAAAAATACTAGGATGTATTCATCTGAAGGATGAAGTTATGCGACAAGAATATGCTATCCTATTCAAGCTTGAGATAAAAAAATAATGAGTTACTCACTAGAAATAGTGGGGAAAAATGGAAGTAAACATGTATTATATTTTGTATAAAGGCAACGTGTCACTCTTGAACATGACACTTATTTGTTTCTTGTGTTGGGTTTGGGTTATCCTCACTTCACGACTTTCCTTTTTAGGTTTTGGGAATCCATTTGCCTCTTATACGATTATATCATATTGTCATCATGACCTATGATCCTTTGTTGAGTCAAATACTGCCAAATTCTAGAGTCATGTCACTGATATGTTCAAGAGAAGTCCGATCTGCACTTCAAACCGCTTGTACCCTATTTTAATTTTTTGCAACAATCCTGAATCACTCTTATCAACTTTGCTAAATCTTATCTTTCACGTCGATGATGTGGGAAGCATTATGCCCTCCTTCGAAAAATCACTTCCTGTGGACTCCAACTCATTATCGAGAAATATGGCATAGAATATCCCTTTCAATACATTGGATCTTGCATGCCTCAATGGTAGGTTCTTCACATTCAACGACAGGTTCACATCACTAGCCTTTGATCGAATGACTATGCTAGTGTTCGATTTCAGCTTGTTCATACTCTTGGATTGTGCTATTATACCTTGAGATCCATTGTCATTATTAGTGGTTTCTCTCGTTCCTGTTAATGGTTCACATCATTGATCGGTAATCAAGTGCTTTTCTACCATGTTCGACTCTGACACATCTATTCACATGGTGGGGTTCATACTATGGTTGGGTCAAGATAGAGATAAAGAACCTGGGTTTCATATGATAAATCTAGGGTGAGTGGAGTTGTTAAGTATTCACGATTGTACACATGATCCATTCTATTCGAATGGTTGCGCCCATGTTGTATATTCATACACATGATCTCTTTTATTCGGATGGATGTGTCCATGGCATGGATCCATGCACATGATCCTTTCTAGTCATATGGATGCATCCATGCCATGGATCTATGTATTGTTATATGCTTACACTTTGAGCATACTTACATCAAAGATGTCAGATATATTGTATTATGTTTTATTTGTAGGTCTCCTGACGGTGGTTCTCCAAAGTCCTTGCCTTGATTTGTAAATAATTTCAGCCATCACTTCTCATTTTTAATTCATGCTTTAGGAGGCATATGTTATACAATATTTTTTCACACTCCCAGTCTCATATCCTAAGTGTCACACTTTGTGCTTCAATGTCGCAAGTGTCACAAAGTGATGAAAGCTGTCAAAAAACAATGTATTCGCCATGAAACATGTTCAGAAGCATCCTTGAAGGAAGAAGAAGACTTACCTTGAATAAATTGTGAAGAACTTGTCCAAAACATTTTTTTCAAGTCCAACACTACTTTTAACAGACAAACCCACACTGGTAACCTTTTGTCTAACTAGTGACTATCATTGGCAGCGTGCTTTTTGATAGGAAAATCTGTGCTGGCCCTCTTCAGGAAGTTTTTCCTAAAATGGAGGAGAAGCTTCTCCTACTAGAAGTATCAAGAATGACAAGCTAATTGTATTTGAATGAGGATTATAGTGAGATCTCCCATTCCTGGTTCTTGGTCCTACTTTTATGGATCTTCCCCTTGAAATGTGGAACTCCTTTTATGGATCTTCAACTCCCTCTCCTTCCCTATAAGATGAGTCTTCTCTTGAACATATCGGTGACACGACTCCGGAATTGAAATTCATTTAATCCCCAATGGAGTCTCCATTTTGTTGTGTACGAGATCCTTTCTGCAGATAAAAACAATCCCTCTAGTCCTATGGGAGGATCTAGCAACAAACTAGACAAATATGTGCAAAACTTTCCTAGTTTATATCAAAAAATACAACGAAAGATAGATGACCTACCTCACTCTGATGCTAACACCCATTGATGTCATTCTCGATCTTCTCTCTTCCAAGTTCAATTTTCTCTACATTATTGTGGATGAATACCTACATGGAAGATCATACATAAAGGACAAAGGCATACATAGCAAAATGCATTCTACAATAAACTATGTGATAGATCAAGGAGTATCACACTAAATGAGTAATGATTTACACACTTATGGAAAGAAAACACATAATGTATTATTAATATCAATTAAGGGAAGCATACAACCACTTAAGCCTTGATGTTGGAAGCCTCCTTTGGATGAGTTTCCAAGTCCTAGCCAAGACCTTTAAGAACTCCTTTCTCCTTAGCAAAATGGGCAGCATTTAGGCATAATTTCAACATAGGAGGGAAACCAAGCAATATCGAACTAGAAATTAACCAAAAGAATATGGTAGGGTTTTGATTTATAGGGAAGGAGAGGGAGTTGATGATCCATAAAAGGAGGGAGAGGTTCCACATTTCAAGGAGAATATCAATGAAAGTAGGATCAAGAACCAGGAATTAGAGATCTCACTCTAATCCTCATTCAATTGCAACTAGGTCGTCGTTCTCAAGACTTCTAGTAGGAGAATATTCTCCTCCATTTTAGGAAAACTTTCTTGAAGAGGGTCAACACATATTTTCCTGTCAAAAGGTGTGCTGCCAACACTAGTCACTAGTTAGACAAAAGGTTACTAGCGTGGGTTTGTTTGCTAAAAGTAGTGTTAGACTTGCAAAAACGGTTTGGACAAGTTCTTCAAGATTTCTTCAAGGAAAGTCTTTTTCTTCCTCCAATGATGCTTATGAACATGTTTCATAGTGAATACATTTATTTTTATAGCTTTCGTTGCTTTATGACATGTGTGACATTGACGACACACAAGTGCAACACTTAGGATATGAGATTGGGATTGTGACAAAATACTCATGTATAACACACCTTAGTAGTGGGAACCCACCCATCATGAGAAGTGAGATGTGTCACAGGCGTGCAGATGGGTGTGCGGTTGGGCTTGTGATAGGCATTAAAATGAAGTGCCACATAGATGTACAGGCAGTCTGGACGAGGGTGTGTGAATGTGTGTGAGGGCATGCCAATGCATGTGAGGGCATCCACTTGAATGAGTTGGGTCGGTCGGGTGAAGTGAACGGTCGACTGAATGAAGCAAGGGTGTTGGAGGGCATCAAAATGAATGGATGGATCGACTGAATGACATGACAGGTCGGTCAAGGGTGTTCGAAGAGGTCATCCCACATGAATGGAGATGCACTTAGGAAAACGATCATATAAATAGAATGAATGGAGAATCGTTCAAGGAATTCGAGTTCAGAATAAGTTCAAGGAGCGAACTAAAGTGTGAAAGAAAAAAGGAGAAATTCGTTTCGGCACAATACAGTTCAGGTAGAATTGAGGGTGTGCGAGGGAACCTTAGGGCATGTGAAGGCATGACAAGGTGGATGTAGTGCGGCTAGGAAATGCACCTGTCGAGGGTGGGTTGAATGACTATTGAACGGTATTTCTAAAAAGTAGAGATTCAAGGTTTCTTAAATGTGCGGACTGCAATGTGAAAAATTAGACTTGGGTAGGTTGAACGTGATTAGATAAAGGCCGCTATAGGTTGAATGGTTGGGAAGGTGCCACTATAAGCTAAAAACGAAGGGTGAGGCTGTTGTAAGATGAATGCAGGGCAGGGCCACTACACTCTGAATGTTGGGTAGTGAAAACTGCTACACAAAGTGGCAGGGTTGGGCAAGCCTATGTGTCAGGCTGCACAACATTGTAAAAAGATTATAACTTGTAAAAACTTATAGAAGTTAATTTATTTACAGTTGGGGTAGAATTATTTCGGGATGTTGAAAATGCAACAAAAAAATCCTAATTTAATTTTTTCCTTGAATTAAATTAGGAATAAAATTTTAATTCCACATCACAAGACAACTTATACGAGTTAATCAAGTTAAATTGACTTATTTAGTTCAATTAATTCAAGTTGAGTTTCTAACTAGAGTCATGTAGAGTGTCTTTTGCATTATAAGGGCCCTGGTTGAGTTTATTTTGAGTTTTAATTAATTAATTCAGTTTATCTGAGTTAAAGTAAGTTAAACTAGTTCCAGCTGATGGAGGAAATAGTAGGATGCCAGACAGTGGGGTGTTGCTACTTATTTTCAACTAGTTAACTAATGATTCACTCATAAATAACTCATGCATGTCAAATATGAGAGTTACCCAATTGATACTGGAATTCAAGGGAAGTGTGTTATAAGTTGTATAATCATTCAAATTGTACAGGTGGTGCATGTAGTAAGATGAAGGCCTATGAGGATTGCACAATTCATATTGAGGAATTTCCCTAATTAATAGGGGGATAATTCCCAAGGAAACAATTAAAGGAAATAGGGACTTGAGTAAGAAGGAAATTGGTTAAGTATTGACCTAGGCTTGTCTAGGAAGCAGTAAGACATATAGAGATAGTGGAGAGGTTGCTTGGGCCTATTGTGGCTAGCAACAACCCCCCTTTCTTATTTAGTGTTATTAGTAATACTAAATAAGTGGGGGCCCTTAGTCAAAAAATTTAAAAAATCAATTAGTGCTTGTATTTTTTTTTTTTTTTTTAATAAAACTTACCATCATAAACTTAGGAGAATACCCTTGAAAAATCTAAAAAAGCTTAAGTTTTATGATAAGGTAGGATAAAATCACTCCTTAAGAAATATCGCATCGCAAAAAGGATAATGGATACCTCCTTACAAGCCGAATTCTAAAGATTGCGAGATCGCGATGCGAGATTACATATTAAAAAAACATATATCACATCGCATACCTCAAATATCACTTACGTTGAAAAACTTCAAACCGCCAATATGTGATGGAGCATATCGCAAAATCGCATTTCGCAGAAAACACATTAACAGATAATTGTCATATGTCGCGCTCTAGCAATATTTCGATACAACGATACTGTGATAGAGCGATATTACGACACAACGATCTACGATATTGCGAAGCAAATCGCAAAATCGCTTTGTCGCAGATCTTTCGGGCTCGTTGTTCGAGAAATCTTTTTTCCATAAACCGAGACCTGGTTATGCGCTTTAATGCTAATTAATGAGTTAGTTGCCAACTGTTAATGAAATATGGTTTTGTGCTTATCGAAGAGACATTTCATGTAAGGTGGTATATTTTATATGTCTTTGGAATTTAAAGCTTTCCCGTCACCTTTCCTTATCATTATTCTCACCTCACTTGTAAACTACAAGAAGCATTATGCCGAAGAATATCACAGTGGAACTCGTATTGTGAAATAAGCGATAAAATCACTAATCAAGTCACGGACTTACGACATGATTATGATTTAATTGATAAAAGAGTTACTGAATATTTGGCTTGGCAAGAAACATAGGAGGGGAAAAGAGAAGACACACCAATAATCAACGACAATCATAAAGAAATGCTCTTTAACAAATGGGATGCACAAATCAGGAAAGCAGAGCAAGCGATAGAAGAAGCAGTCACAACAGCAAACAATGTTATTTACTGCATAAATGAAAATTTGCATAGGGCAAATCTGATCTCAGAAACCACTCCAGGGTATCTACCGAAAGTAAAAAAATTGCAAACAGGCTGGAGGTAGAAGGCTCAAGAAAAGGTAGAATCAATCAAAAGATTAACTAAGTTAAATTGGGATTCTTACTGGCATATTTGGTAAAACCACACAGCCAGTGCATGACTTTCAAATGCATCATCAATTCTGCCGAGAAGATGGCACCAACTCTTGCTGATTGTGTTTTCGCAGGATAGCTAAAGTTTGAAGTCGGCCAGCCGACTCTTCTCAAGCAAATGCTGAACGCTTGTGATTTCAAGGAATAGATACAAAAAGAGTTAGTTGTTAGTTTTAGATTCAATGTTAGTATTAATTTTTCTTTATTTTTGCCTGAAAGAAGGATGGTCATTTAAATCGTATCCTACATTTTTGTAATAAGTTATTTTTAGATTTAGTTAGTAGTATTTAAACCCTTCTCATGCATTTAGAGAAGGTTCCTGAAATTTATGAAAAACTTGTCCTCAGAACATGCACTTTTGCACCCTCCAAGGAGGTTTTGATGAATGAATGGAACATGATTTATTGATATCTGCATTTAATATCTGCTACTGATGTTGCACTTCTGTACTCTTAGTGGATCTTGGATTAAGAAGAGATAAATCATTATCGCTTGAAGCTCATGAGTAGAACTAGTTATAAATGGTACTTCTATCTCTTAACTATTTCTACCTTTGTGTTAAAGTGATATTCATGTTTAGTTGTTTATATATTGATGCGTGAATGCCTGGGTTATCATTTGACACTTCTGTACGGTGATAGCTATTTATTTATGCTTAATGTATGAGTAGCTTTTTATGCGATATGTTTTTCACAACTGTTTCGTCTAACTTTTTATACAAAGTGGTTTATCTCTATTGAATTCTTTTCTCATAACAGTTGAATGATCTTTATTACTGATTGTTATTTGAAATCATTTTAGATTATATAACGGAAAGATTACATCCTGGGTTAGTGTAGAATTAGATACTTCTGTTTATTAGAACACAATTGCATGTCATTAGATTAGAGTTAGAATTAGAGCACCTCACTAAGGAACTTTTAAAAAGGAAATATCAATTCTCAACACACACACACATAAATTGGGAAACTGGTCCCATATCCTCAGTCGGACCGACTATATCGAACGGAAAAGGAGCTGCTAACCAAGGTTCAGACCGGGTGGGTATCCCCCTTGTTGTAGACCCGATTTTCAGGGCTTCAACATATTTGGCACTAGAAGGAGGGCCTCGAACTGTGAATGGCAAGTAAGTCTAAATCTAAATACCATTCTGAGAGTAAATCAACCTCACCATCTCCCCTGAATTCTCCATCGCATTTAGAATCTTTAAATCCAGAGTCAGAAGTCGAAAGAACAACAACCGCTGCTACAAACCCTGACATTTCAGAACAATCTACTATTGAACCTCCTAAAGTTTAACCTTTGATTCACAAACTTCAACGATTTTCTATATCTCCTCAAAGATCTGATAAATCTCAAGGCATCGTGACTTCGCAATATAACCCTGCTCATCCTCTTACTAGATTAAAGAGTGAAAATTTTGGTGTTCGGCCAACCGAGTTACCTCTACCTACAAGGAAGAGAGCAAGGAAATCACCTAAAGGGTCCGATAGCGAGACTCTTTCATCATCATCATCCATCTCAACTTCATCACCGTGAAGTCAACCATCCACTCCTCCACTTCAGATCATTGTCCATCAGTCCATTAGTACTTCCACATCTCCTTCTCAATCATCTGGAGTCGTAATATCCTCACCTTCCCAACCGCAGGGATCATCTTCTACACTTTCCTCTGTTAGTAGTTCAGCGATGGCCCAATCTCCATGGAATAAACTAGGGGCAGTCTTAATGCCTGCGCCCTTGAGTCAGATACCGACCCATCCTAGAAAATGGTTACCTAAGTTTAATCCTGAAGCAGGCATGCTAGCAGAAGAACATATAAATAACTTTATGTTATCCATAAATCTCAATGGAGTTACCAATGAAGACACTGTTGTTCGACTTTTTCCTTATACTTTGTAAGGAGCAGTCAGATCATGGTATTTCTCATTATTGTCTAGATCTATCACTAGTTGGGATATCTTCCAAGAATAATTCCTCACTAAGTTTGGTGATGATAGGTCTACGACGACACTGATCAACGACCTGTCTAACCTTAGGGCCGAGTCAAAGGAACCTATCAAAGATTTTAATTCACATTTCAATAAACAATTAAATAAAATTCCCATTGCTTCCAAGCCTAGCGAAGAAGTGCGAAGTGAATGGTACATCTCTGCTTTACCATCAAACATAGCAATCTTTGTTGATAGAGCTAACAAAACAACTTTAGCAGACAATATGAAGGAAGCAATAACAGTAGAGAAATGTATCATAGCCCTAGAAAAGAAAAATGCAATAGAAGAACAAAAATTCAAGAAGGTTACTTTCAAGGAAGATCCCAAGAAAAAACAATCGAAAGATCTGTTCGATTTAGAGGGATTACAATTTTTTTTGAAAACCATGTCTAATGAGATGGCCGACATTAAAAAACAAGTGGCAAAAACTTCTTCTAAAAATCTGTACAAGCCTTATAGAAGAAAACCTTTGACCAATTAAAAGCCTCCAAATGCTATCACAAGTGCCGAATCAGAAGAAGAAGAAGAGGAGATTGCTACTGAAGAACATACCGATGAAGAATAAGTTGTATAGGTACAAGGTATGTGGGATTTCATCCTCCCAGATGAAGAGGATCAAGAGGCATCCTCAGTTAGCACTCGAAGTAGAAATCAACTTGATCCTCCTAAACCTACCCCTAATCCAAAGAGCACAAGCTCGATGACTAAGTATAAAGTCACAACCAAGAAAATGATACCTAAAGTGACTCAAACCAGTCCAGTCCAAATAGATTCATCAACTCCATCTAAAACATTGATCGTTTCAGATGAAATGGAGTATAATATCATAGAAGACATGAGAAAGACTAGGGCTAACATCACTTTTTATGAATTGAGCAAGTTAAAACACCAACAAAAGATACTTTTGAAAGAATTACATGTTGTACCAGCTGCACCTTTGCCCGCCGCTGTATTCTCTCAAGCTTCCCATGACATGGGAAGACCTCAAACTAATGTGATTAATAAAGTTGATCCAAACGATATCGCTTTAATTGGAGGAAGGTCGAGATCTCATACTCCCCCATTTCTTCTTACTTATGAAATTTTCAATAAAATTTTTCATAATTGCTTAGTGGATTATGGAGCTTCATCGAATATTATACCAAAATCAACAAATGTGCAAAGTTAAACGTTCAACCGCAAAAATCTGCTATGCGCATAGTTCAGCTAGATCAATCGCAAGTTGAAGTGATCAGTGAATTAAATCAGGTTACCATAAGGCTGTCATCTAA
This sequence comes from Pinus taeda, assembly GCA_000404065.3. Classification (NCBI taxonomy): domain Eukaryota; kingdom Viridiplantae; phylum Streptophyta; class Pinopsida; order Pinales; family Pinaceae; genus Pinus; species Pinus taeda. The sequence continues at coordinate 90,021 of APFE031347290.1, forward strand.
CCCAAAGGTATGTCAAGTTATCAAAATTTTAGTTGTTGATATTCTGGAATTTTATGGCTTAATTCTTAGCAGAGATTGGTCAGAAAAACTTCATGGATATTTTGCAACTGACTGGTCACACATGTGGCTCCCTTACAATGGTAAACCAATTCAAATAAAAGTTGAGCAAGAAAGACATCAGAAATACATAGTAACAGAACTGGAAGGAGAGAATGAACCAGTAGCATACAACAATAACATCATTGGCAACTACTCAGTAGATTCTTTCCTAGGAAATTTTAATGCTCATACTTCACCTTACTTAGAACATTTTGTTTTATCTCAAGTAGAAAATTTCTCTCAAACAGATAGTTCTAAATGTATTAATTTTATAGATAGTCTTGTAAATAAATCTTTATTTTGGAAGCTATTTTTTGACGGTTCTAAGTCTAATGAAGGAGCAGGAGAAAGATGCGTGTTAATCATTCCAGAGGGAAATAAAACTATGCTAACTTGTAGACTCGAATTCGATTGCACCAATAATACATCAGAATACGAGGCTTTAGTCCAAGGGTTATACAAAGGAATCGAATTAGACATCAAATATCTTCAAGTTTTCGGAGATTTTGAAATTGTAATCAGACAGGTACACAATACTATAAATTGTTTATCAGGTCATTTAAAACATTACCAATCTTTAGTTCAAGATCTGATTGAACACTTTATAGCATTTAATATTTCATCAATTCCCAGAGTCCAGAATGCTAGTGCAGACCTCTTATCTAATGTAGCTTCCAAGCTCATTCCTTCAGAAGACTTTAGCCCTGATTGGTTTTCAATTGAGTTAATCTTTCGACCATCTATTCCTGATAACATTATTAATTGGAGGATTTTTAACGAAGATCTTGATATCACGAGTTTCCTCACATCTGAAGGATCTTACACCAATCAAATAATTGATGAGGACCAACATGACAGACAATTGCAACAACATAGCACTAACAATGTTATACCAAAGTTAGTAGTCAAGTTAGAAGACCTTTATGATTTGAAAGATCGATTTAAAAGATCTACCAATTCAAAACTGCAAAGTTCAACTTTGAATTATGAATTAGTAAATCTAGGAATTGATACCAAACCACAGAATATCAACCTAAGCCTTGGCCTAGCTCCTATAGAAAAAACAGCGTATATTCGTCTCTTAAAACAATACAAAAGTGTCTTTGCTTGGAACTACGATGAACTCAAAACTTATGACACTTCTATCATCCAGCATACCATCCCAATAATAAACGATGAAAAACCTGTCCAGCAAAAGCTGAGAAAGATCCATCCCAATCTAGAAAACTAGATCAAATCTGAACTCAATAAGTTATTGAAAGCCAAAATAATTTTTCCCGTTCGACATTCCAAATGGGTTTCCAATATGGTTCCTGTTAGGAAGAAAAACGAAGACATTAGAATTTGCATTGACTTTCGGAATATTAACAAAGCCTACAAAAAAGATAATTTTCCTTTACCTCCCATGGAGCAAATACTACAGGTAGTCACGTGATCAGAATTAATGTCCTTCTTGGATGGTTTCTCAGGCTACAACCAAGTGTTGGTCCATCCCGATGATCAATTAAAAATCACATTCAGAACCAAATGGGGCAACTACGCATATCAAAAGATGCCCTTTGGTCTGATCAACGCTGGTGCCACATTTCAGAGAGCCATGGACATCGCATTCAAGGGATTAGTTAACAAATTAGTGGTAATCTATTTGGATAATATAACTGTATACTCGAAGAAACGAAGCAATCATCTTAGAGATTTAAAACAAATCTTCCAACGTTGTCAAAGGTATGGAATTTTACTTAACCCGAAAAAATACTTTTTTTGCATTAAGTGAAGGAAAACTTCTTGGATTCATAGTGTCAAAATCTGGAAATCATATTGATCTCGACAGAATCAAGGAGATTCCTGAAATACCCCTACCTCAACAAGAAAGATATGCAATCTTTCCTTGGCCAGATTAATTTTGTAAAGAGATTTGTTCCAGATTTTTCAAGAATTGTGTGTCCTTTACAAGCAATGATTAAAAAGAAATCAAACTTTAAATGGGGCCAAAACGAATATGAGGCAATCAATCTGATCTAGCAAGCAATTGTTAACGCTCCATCTTTAGCAACTCCAAATTTTTCTGATCCTTTTATTTTATATACATTTGCGTCTGATAAATCATATGCTGTGATACTCACTCAAGCAAATCAAGACAAGGCAGAAGCTCCAATCTCTTTTTTTAGTTCAAATTTACAGGGGGCTGAGTTAAATTATTCAGATGTAGAGAAATAAGCTTATGCTATTTTCAAAGAAATCAAATATTGCATACCCTTTCTACTCAAAACCCATACAAAAATCATAGTACCGTTTTCAGCGGTAAGAAATCTTTTAGTATAGAAAGATGTGGGTGAGAAAAGAGCCAATTGGGTTACTGCCTTACAGGAATATGATGTAGAAATCAAACCAACAAGTATTGTAAAAGGTCAAGGCTTTTGCAAAATGCTGGCTGGAGCATCGCTTATTTCTGAAACACCATCTGCAGAGATACAAATGTACGAGGTAAGCCTAAATTATGTTGAGTCATTATACGTTGATATCATATTTTATCTAAAGAATGGATATGCTCCTTCAAACCTCGATCATACTAAGAAAATAGCTCTAAGGTTGAAAGCTAAACAATATCAGCTTGTGAATGATGTTCTTTTTAGAATAAATTATGATTCTGTTCTCCTTAGATGTCTTGAGAAATCTGAAGCTGAAAAAGTCTTGCAGGAACTCCACGATGGGCTAGCAGGCAGACACTATGCTGGAGACACTATTGCACATAAAATCCTACGCGTAGGCTATTAGTGGCCCACATTATTCAAAGACTCGCATAACTACGTAAGGAAATGTCAAATTTGTCAAACCGCTGCTGGGAGACAAAAGAAACCATCCTTGCCGCTATAACCAGTCAACATTGAGTAGCCTTTTGATCAATGGGGATTGGACACAATAGGTGAGATTGTTCCTCACTTCTCTAAACAGCATAGATATATCCTTATAGCAACAGATTACTTTACTAAATGGGTAGAATCAGTTCCTCTCAAGATGACTAATGTTGAACACATCATTGAGTTCATAATCACCAGGTTTGGGTTGCCTTCTACTTTAATGTTTGATAATGCATCATATTTGACTGGTAATGCGATGACTGAATTTGCACTCAAAAGGGGTTTCAAGCTTAAATACTCTGCCAATTATTACCCATAGGGGAACGAGTTAGCTGAATCTACAAATAAAAACTTAATCAGAATCATTAAGCGAACCATTGATCAAAATCACAAAAATTGGCATGAGTCTTTAATATATTCTTTATGGTAGATCGAATAACGCAGAAAGCCTCTATTGGCACTTCTCCCTTTAATTTAGTTTATGGGAAAGAATTGGTTCTTCCAACTCATTTGACAATTCCCTCTTTTGCCTTAGTTCAATATATTGATGAAGCACCAACTTCTTCCTTACAACTAAGGCAGCTGGAAATAATTAAGTTAGAAGAACAACGAGAACAGGCCAAAATAACTCATGCTCATCACCAAGCATTAGTAAAAGCCTCTTTTGATTCAAACATGATATCCAGAAAAGACTTTCAGATGGGAGATCTAGTTTTAAAATGGGACAAGGCTCATGAGGAAAAAGGGAAACATACGAAATTTCAACGAATGTGGCTTGGCCCTTTCCAAACCACAGATGTCATAGGTCTGTCCACTTTTATGTTACAAGATTTAACAGGAAAAAGAGATTATTTACCTATTAATGGACACATCCTCAAAAAATATTTGCCATAAGAGATAATTCTTCTATTTTGTAGATTAGTTTTTATTTCCATAATAAAACCAGTTGTAAATAGTTGCATTTGGGATTTATGAAAAAGACACAAATTCTCTTTTAGATTTTGTTTTTTGACTTGTTTAAATAGAATTATTTTAGAAAATTGATCGTTATTATTGAAAGATATAGTTAAAGGCTCTAGGCCTAAAAATGATACTAGTTTCAACTTTGTAAATTTTGATGAAAAATGACCTTTAGTGGGAAATTGTTTTGTATCAGTCCAATGAAAGGTATCAATAACAAAACAAATATTCTTTGTAGAAAATCTCTTTCCAAAAACTCTACCATTATCGTCCAGAGCTATCTTAAGGAAACAATGACTTCCTCCCCACCTAGGAAACTACAACGTTCAGAGAACAATCCAAGATACACTTTAACTTAAAGAGTAAGAGGTCTCATCACGAGCCGGCTTATCATGATCATAGATATTATAACTTGATGACTTTGCCAATAATGCATACCACAACAGGGCAATGACTCAAGATTGTTGCAATCAAAAGACAAGGGGTCTCATCACGAGCCAGCTTGTTCAACAAAGTTATACATTAAGTGAATGACTTTGTCATAAATTGGCTATCAAACCAAGACATTGTTCTTTAAGGGTAAAAAAGAAAATGAAAGCAATAAGTGTGGATATGGATTTCTATTTTAAAATTGTATATTTCTCTAAGTAGGATACAAGATCATTGCTGGGTAACAGGTAACCCTGTCGAGACTATAAACGCCTGCTAGCAGAAGAGGCTCTACCTATGACAAATGAGCAAATTTAAAACTGATTTACAGAGAAGGCTTTGTTTTTATCTTTATAAACCAAGTAGTGATTAATGTAGATACAAGGACTAGCTTGAGGGAGTAAATAATCAAAGCTAAAAATAGAAGAAACAAAATATCATTGATAGAAAAAAGCATAATGTACTTTGTCTTTCTATAATAAAGTTTAATTTTCTGGAAAATTTTCTGTTTTAGAAGTTTAGAAAATTCAAAAGAAAAGCAGAGATAACTGGTTCTTCCAAGTGAATCACCAATTGTTGTGGCCAGCAACAACCCCCCTTCTTATTTAATGTTATTACTAATACTAAATAAGTGGGGGCCCTTAGTCAAAAAATTTAAAAAATCAATTAGTGGTTGTATTTTCTTTTTTTTAATAAAACTTACCATCATAAACTTAGGAGAATACCCTTGAAAAATCTAAAAAAGATTAAGTTTTATGATAAGTTAGGATAAAATCACTCCTTAAGAAATATCGCATCGCAAAAAGGATAATGGATACCTCCTTACAAGCCGAATTCTAAAGATTGCGAAATCACGATGCGAGATTACATATTAAAAAAACATATATCGCATCGCATACCTCAAATATCACTTATGCTGAAAAACCTCAAACTGTCGATATGCAATGGCACATATCGCAAAATCACATTTCGAAAAAAACACATTAACGGATAATTGTCATATGTTGCGCTTCAGCGATATTGCGATACTGCGATACTGCGATAGAGCGATATTGCGATATTGCGACACAACAATTTGCGATATTGCGAAGCAAATTGCAAAATCGCTTCGTCGCAGAGCTTTCGGGCTCGTTGTTCGAGAAAGATTTTTTCCATAAACCGAGACCTGGTTATGCGCTTTAATGCTAATTAATGAGTTAGTTTCCAACTATTAATGAAATATGGTTTTTTGCTTATTGAAGAGCCATTTCAAGTAAGGTGGTATATTTTATATTTCTTCGGCATTTAAAGCTTTCCCATCAGCTTTCCTTATCATTATTCTTACCTCACTTGTAAACTACAGGAAGCATTATGCCAAAGAATATCACAGTGGAACTCGTATTGCGAAATAAGCGATAAAATCACTAATCAAGTTGTGGACTTACGACATGATTATGATTTAATTGATAAAAGAGTTACTGAATATTTGGCTTGGTAAGAAACAGAGGAGGGCAAAAGAGCAGCACCAATAATCAACGACAATCATAAAGAAATGCTATTTAACAAATGGGATGCGGAGATCAGGAAAGCAGAGCAAGCGACAGAAGAAGCAGCCACAACAGCAAACAACGTTATTGATTGCATAAATAAAAATTTGCATAGGGAAAATCTAATCGCAGAAACCACTCTAGGGTATCTATTGAAAGTACAACAATTGCAAACAGGTTGGAGGCAGAAGGCTCAAGAAAAGGTAGAATCAATCAAAAGATTAACTAAGTTAAATTGGGATTCTTACTGGGCATATTTGGTAAAACCACACAGCCAGTGCATGACTCTTAAATGCATCATCAATTCTGACGAGAAGATGGTGCCAGCTCTTGCTAATTCCATTTTCGCAGGACAGTTAAAGTTTGAAGTTGGTTAGTCGACTCTTCTCAAGCAAATGTTGAACGCTTGCGATTTCAAGGAATAGATACAGAAATAGTTAGTTGTTAGTTTTAGATTCAATGTTAGTATTAATTTTGCTTTATTTTTTCCTGAAAGAAGGACGATCATTTAAACCGTATCCTACATTTTTGTAATAAGTTATTTTTAGATTTAGTTAGTAGTATTTAAATCATGCATTTAGAGAAGGGTCCTGAAATTTATCAAAAACGTGTCCTCAGAACATGCACTTTTTCAACCTCCGAGGAGGTTTTGATGAATGAATGGAACATGATTTATTGATATCTGCATTTAATATTACTGATGTTGCACTTTTGTACTCTTAGTGGATGTTGGATTAAGAAGAGATAAATCATTATTGCTTGAAGCTCATGAGTAGAACTAGTTATAAATGGTACTTCTATCTCTTAACTATTTATGCCTTTGTGTTAAAGTGATATTCATGTTTAGTTGTTTATATATTGATGCGTGAATGCTTGAGATATCATTTGGCACTTCTGTATGGTGATAGCTATTTATTTATGCTTAATGTATGAGTAGCTTATTATGCGATATGTTTTTCACAACTGTTTCGTCTAACTTTTTATACGAAGTGGTTTATCTCTATTGAATTATTTTCTCATAACGGTTGAATGATCTTTATTACCAATTGTTATTTGAAATCATTTTACATCGCATAACGAAAATATTACATCCCGAGTTAGTGTAGAATTAGATACTTCTGTTTATTAGAATACAATTGCATGTCATTAGATTAGAGCTAGAATTAGAGCACCTCAGTCAGGAACTTTTAGAAAGGAAATATCAATTCTCAACACACACACACATAAATTGGGAAACTGGTCCCATATCCCTAGTCGGACCCACTATACCAAATAGAAAAGGAGCTGCTAACCAAGGTCTAGACTGGGTGGGTATCCCCCTTGTTGTAGACCCGATTTTTAGGGCTTCAACAGGGCCTTAGAAAAGAATTGTAATCTTCTAATATTTTCTGACTAATGAAATATATAGATAACAAGGGTTTTTAGCTGTGACTTTCTGTAAGAAATTGTTAGTGTTAGTCTTTGAAGCCTTCCACCAGTTATCAAATATGCTCTTACAAAGTAGTTTTAGGATGTCAAGGTCAAATTTTGTCATTTCAGTGAATCTTTAAATAAAATTTGGTCACTAGGTATTAGGTCTAGGGTTTGTTTTCACTCACTTCAAAGTTTTCCAAGTTTTAGTTCATGTCACCATTCAGCCGAGTGTACCATCATTCAAAGCATTTTCATCATCATTTCAGGTTCCAATGGGTCATTTTACACATTGTTCATGCTTCAGTTGTATTTGGGTAAGGCTCATTTCTCTCTCCCAGGGTTTTGAAGGTAATTTCTCTTGGATGGTCAAATCATTAGAAAAAATTGTATCCTAATGTTCATACACCTTCCCCTATCCTTAATGTACCTTATTAAACACTTCCCATCATTGATATCCCTCAAATTCCTCATTTTCCCACAAACCCTAGTTTTTTGCTACAATTTGACAATTTTCTAGGCTAGGCCTGTGTTTAGCCCTTTTGGACCCCTTCCCCTCACTCAATATTTGAAATTCCACTTTCCCCTATTTTCTAACATCGCTCCCTAATTACCAAAAATTTCTCAAGAATTTAGAAGCCCCTTATCCCCTTCATTTCACTTCATTTCGACAAATCCCTTGTTCCACACATCGAGATAGGTTTTACTCAAATGATATCTCTAAGAAATAAAAAATAAATTTGGAGAAAGTTAGAATTTTTTTTTTCCACAATAGGCCAAGGAAGAAAAACCCCCTTCACATTTTACACAGGTGTCATGGTTTTAGAGAAATGTCAAAAATACAGTTGCCCCAGGAGAATTGATGCACCTCTGAAGTGACCTTCGGAAAATCAATATTTCTCCTAGCTTTGTTGGCCAAATAACTTTCTTGATGAGTTAAATAATAAATAGACACAAATATATTTCCAATGAGCTATCATGAGCTTAATTTGGAGTTGAGGAAGACCTTCAAAAGTTGAATGCAACAGTACTCTACCTTTAGGCAACCTCATTTTGCACATTTTGACCAGTCTTGGAAGATTTGACTTTTGACAGGGAAAATGAACTCTAAATTGAAAAATTCAAGTTGTGTTGGAATGTAGACTCAATAATATTTCCAAAAATCTATAGTTTACCCAATTTGGACATTGGGAAGGCCTCCACAACCTGATCTTAAAATGGTGCTATGCACAGAATCAGTGGCGCTATGCATAAATTTTTTTAACATAGGCTTTTCCAATAGGTGCGTAGTGCCACTGGTGCTATGCTTTTTATGGAGGTATATTCTTGAAAAATGGCTTAAATATTTGGAATCAACATGAAAAAATATGCATGCTCAGAAATGGCTGAGAATTTTGGACAAGTTTTAGGTCTCCAAAAGGGCAAAAAACACCCAAAAACTGCCCTCTCTGCCACTTTTTTGCCACACAGGAAGCAGTCTTGGGAGATTGAATTTTTGAAGGGGCAAATGGACTCCAAATAAAACAATTAAAGTTGTAAAAGAAAGTAGACTCACCAAGTTTTCCAATGAGCTATTATACACCTGATTTGGACTTTGGGAAGCCTTCCAAAACTAGCCTGGAAAAAGTGCTACGCATAGAATCAGTGGCACTACGCATAGGAGAAAAATTTGCCAATTTTGCTTGTTTGCTTAGAATTTCACCTAGTTTTCTACTAGTTTGACTTTTTCTTCTCTCATGGTCAAATTCATGATGTAATATGATGTAAATTAATTTACTTTGATGTAAAAATGATGAAAAATGACTTAAGGAGGTAGATACATCATTTTTAGGTGGTTTTGAACTGAATGAATCAGTTTCCATGGTTTTAGAGGCAAGCTGTTCCACTGCCTATTTTTCAGTTCCTAGTTTAGATCTTGTTGAAACAGCTCCTATACTCATGGATTCGACCCCTGATGGCCATCATAGGTGGTTGGATGCCTATATCTTGTACTTTCTTAGTCATTTGTCAAGGTTGGACTCTTGTGGACGCATTGAGCTACTTTGTACATCACTTTTGCAGTTTGGCAAGGAAATGAACTAGGGTTTTGTAGCATTTTGTGGGATTCTTGTGGTAATGTGAATTAGCATTGTTTTATTTTTTGTAATTCAGTTGATCTTATGTTTATGTGTGCCATCATCTATCTTATTCTGCATAACTAAATGAATCAAGTGTAAAAGGTAGAATCCATTGGTATTTCAGTGCTCTGCCTTAAGGTTTATTTAGTTTTACATGTTTTCTACTGTTTGAAGAGGACTCGTGACAATTGCATGCCCTCTATAGCTCCTCACCAGTCTTTAGACTCACCATTTCACTCATTTGAAAGTGCTAAAACACTTACCTACCTCGCCCCACAGAAACCTCTACAAATCTGTGTTGATTTCTTGGACCCAAAGCTGCCTTTCCCATCTGATCCAACGACCAACCATTAAAATCAAAAAAATTCCTCTGAGCAAGCATACCTAGCCTAAAATTAGTTTTTATATCAGCCATCTCAATCCTTATTTGCTAAATTTTCATTGAGATTGACAAGGAGAGAGCCCTCTCCTGACCTGGTAGGGCTAGCTACCAGGTTAAGCGTGGTTTGATGTTACCCTAGACCTGCCTTTCTTAGCCTAAGGTAGATTTAGGCACTAACAAAAATCATTGTGTAATGTGTTGATTGAATTATTTCTCTTGTATGATTCATGATTTCACAATTGTTTAATTACTTGCACTGATGAGTAGAGTAGATTCAAGTATTTTTCTTTAGCAAATCACATTAAAAGTTTGAATCTACAAGGAATTTCTACATGGTATTAGAGTAGAAATCACTCTAGAAGAGGAGAATATGAGTTTGTCTTTTATAGGTGAACTCGAATTTGCATTATTAGTCTTAAGATACAGCATGATTTCGTTCTACGTAGTGAGGCTCAAATATGCCCTTGAGGGTAGTTCGAACTATATTTCTTGGAAGGACAAGATGGAGGTAGTGTTGGAAGACAATGTGATGAAGGAATTCATAGACACTGATAGTCTCAAGCCTCCAAAAACATATGCTCAAGATTTGGAAAAGTGGAAGAAATGTGTTGTAAAGGCGAGAAGGATCATACGAGAAGGAGTTCGAGATCATATTGTCTTGAACCTCCATGGGAAGGACACACCATATGCATTGTGGCATGCCTTGGTCGACTTGTTTCAAAACAATAGTGACCACAAGAAGTTGGCACTGAAGTACAAGCTTCGGAAGATAAAGATGGAGAAGGGTGACTGAATACCACAATACTTGAGCAGTTTCACCTAATGTCAGGATGAGCTTGGGAGTGTTAGTATTATAGTTTATAAAGATGACCTGGTCAACCTAACAATTCTAAGCCTTCCCAAGAGCTGGAAAAACTACCAAGATTCAGTAAATGGGAGGCTATATATACCAAAGTGGGAATGTTTATGGTTTGACTTACTCAAGAAGAGATAAGGTTGAGCACTAGAGATGGAATGTCACCTAAGCATGATGACGAGGAGAATTGTGCCTTAGATAGAAAGGGGAAGAAAAGGAAAGGAAATAAATTCCAATCCAAAGGAGATTCCAGTCAGGGTGACAAGAAGAAGGACTTGTCAAAGATTAAATGTCTTTATTGTCATGAGCTGGGACACTATGCCACAATGTGTCTGCACAATAAGGACAAGAAGCCCTCAGGAGGAGCAGCAAGTAAAGCTCTTGCTTCAAAATTAAAGTTGGATTTCACCCTCATTGCTTGCATGGTGACATGTATGATGGGTAGTATGTGGTATCTGGATAGTGGAGCCTCATTCCATATGAATGACAACACATAATTCTTCAGTGACTTGGAGGAGAAGGACCTCCAGATTCACATCGGAATGGGAAATGATCAAAGGTATAATGTGACCAACATTGATATTATTACATTTCAGAAGGATTCTTGTTCTACTCTCATATTAAAAGATGTCATGTATGCTCTAGGTCTGAAGAAGAATTTTGTTTTAGTTTCTATGTTGGAGGATCGTGGCTACAATGTGATATTTAGAAAAGGAAAGGATTTCATTCGTCACATAGCCTTAGGACAAGTGAAGTAGATTAGGGTTTGGGTGAAGAACCTCTACAAATTGGATGTAGAAGATTATGCCATTTTGAGCAGAAAAGAAAAGAAGGTGCAAAGTCGAGACATCGGTGAATTGCGACATAGAATATTGGTCTGCTTTCACCATAGAGCCTTGAATCTCATGCAAAATATTTCTACAGAACTTCCTAAGGGTGCACTATATTAGAGAGACACATGCAAAGGGTGTAAATTGGGGAAGTACACCAAAGCCACCTTTCATGATAAGGACAGTTGATCACAAGTGATCCTTGAAAGCATTCACTCAAATGTGTGTGGTCTGTTCTTGACAGCCTCCACAAACAAGAAAAGGTATTATGTAATATTTGTAGGTGATTTCTCATGTAAGTGCTATATTTTCTTCATGTAGAAGAAAGATCAAGTGTTCTCTGATTTTTTTTAATTTAATGCACTTGTTGAGAAAGACATCGGCAAGAAAGTGAAGGCTCTCAAGAGTGACAACGACAGAGAATATGTGTAGAATGAATTCAAGAACTTATATGCATCATAAGGCATTGGAAAAGAGTTAATAGCACCCCATAACCCACAATAGAGTGGGGTTACTGAAAGGAAGAACATAAGTATTATGGGAGCTGCATGGGAGATGTTACATGATTAGGGCCTACCATTGCACTTGTGGGATGAAGCATGAAACACATATGTATATGTGTAGAATAGAAGTCCTCATCAGATTCTCAGGATGAGTACACCAAAAGGAGCTTTTTCAGGTGAGAAACTAGATGTGGCACACTTCAAGATCTTTGGTTCATTGGTTTACTATCATGTTACCAAGGATGCTAGGAAAAATGTAGAGCCAATAGCCGAGTTGGGCATATTTGTGGGGTACACTGATACACATCACAATTATCAGGTGTACCTTCCATCTCACATGATGACATTGGTTTGTAGAGATGTGAAGTTCAATGAAGAGAAGGCCATGAGATGTTCCCTCGAGAGGGAGCTTCAGTTGCATGGAGATGAGGATATTTTAGCTCCAAAGGAAGAACCTCAAGATGATGTCGAGTAGTCGCATGCAAAGAAGAAGAGAGTGGAAGCACCCACTCATGCAAAGACTTCAAGAGATGGAAGGAAGCACACTAGAGAGGCTAACATATTGATGCATGATGCTAGAAAGAATGTGGGAGCACCCACATCACAGTGCAGACAGAGGAGGTCACCAGATCGGTACACTAGCTACATGGCTCTGATGAGCGAGAGTGTAGATATTGAGTCATCCTCATTCAAGGAAGCAATGAAAAAACCAGTATGGGTTGATTCCATGGTAGAGGAGTATGACTCCATTATCAGAAATAGTGTTTGGGAAGTGCTCACAAGACCAATAGACAAGTCAGCGGTGAGTTCCAGATGGCTTTACCAGGTGAAGCAAGCAACATATGGGAGTTTGGAGAAACCAAAGGAAAAATTTGTGGCTAGAGGGATCTCTCAAGTGGAGGGAATTGATTACGGGGAGATCTTTGCTCCAGTATCAAAATACTCTTCAATCATATCTATTCTAGCACTTTCAGTGCATATGGGATGGAAGATATACCAGATGGATGTGAAGACAACATTCCTCAATGGAGTGATTTAGGAAGAGGTGTACATTGAGTAGCTGGAATGATTTGAGACCTTCAACAAAGAGTTACATGTATGCAGACTCAAGTGAGTGTTGTATGGATTGAAACAAGCACCCCGTTCTTGGTACACTAGGATTGACAACATTTCGCCAGGTTGGGCTTCACCAAAAGTGAAGAAGATGCAAACCTTTACCGTATTGTGGTTAAAGGTAAATTATTGATTATAGTATTATATGTCAATGATTTAATTATAACAGTTCGTGAGAAGTTGGTAAAATCTTGCAAAGAGGATCTTGAAGGAGAATTCGAGATGAAGGACCTGGGGCTCATGCATTATTTCCTTAGTATGGAAGTATGGTAAGGAGATGAGGAACTATTTTTCTCTCAGGGAAAGTATGCCAACGAGATATTGAAGAAGTTCCACATGGAGATCAACAAACCCATGGAGACTCCTCTAGCAAAGAATTTGAGGAAGGAAGATGCTACTTTAGGTGAAGTAGTGGAGGATACTATTTACAGGTATCTTGTGGGTTCACTTATGTATTTTGTGAACACGGGATTGGACATATGTTTTGTAGTTAACCAACTTAGTCAAGAAATGGTTAAGTCGACCAAAATCTATTGGAAGGCAGCTAAACATGTGTTGAGATACCTCAGAGGCACCACTTAGTTTGGTATTTGGTACAAACAAACAAAGGGAGTGAATCTTCAAGGCTTCACAGATGAAAATTAGGTAGGGAGTCCATCAGATAGGAAGAGCACAATAGGGGGATCTCTAGTATTGGGTTATACAATTTCTTGGTACAAAAGGAAGTAGATATTAGTTGCACTCAGTTTGGTGGAAGTAGAGTGCATGGCTACTAGTTAAGCAAGTTTTGAGGCTATCTGGATGAGAAAGATCCTTACTGGGTTATTTGGTCAGTAGATGGATCCTACAATGATTTACTGTGACAAACAGATTTGTATCAAAATCTCTAATGATCTAGTTTTTCATGATCGTTCCAAGCATATCGACATACGATATCACCATCTATGAGATTGTGTGCAAAGGAGAATCATGTTGCTGGAGTACATTCCTACAGAGGAACAAGATACAAACATCTTGACTAAGGCAATTTCAAGAGGAAAAATTGAGTTCCATAGAGGCATGATTGGGGTATATGATAATGTCTTTCCTGTTGAGAGGGAGCATTGAAAATGCAACAAGAAAATCCTAATTTAATTTTGTCCTCAAATTAAATTAGCAATAAAATTGTAATTCCACATCACAAGACAACTTGTACGAGTTAACTAAGTTAAATTGACTTAGTTTGTTCACTTAATTTGAGTTGAGAGTATAAATAGAATCATGTAGAGTGTCTCCTACATTATAGGAGCCCTGGTTGATAGTTTATTTTGAGTTGTAATTAATTAATTCAGTTTAACTGAGTTAAAGTTAAACTAGTTCCAACTGATGGAGGAACTAGTAGGAGGTCAAACAGTGGAGTGTTGCTTCATATGTTCAACCAATTAACTGATAATTCACTCATAAATGACTCGTGCATGTCATATATGAGAGTTACTCAATTTATATTGGAGCTCAAGGGAAGTGTACTATAAGTTGTATAATAATTTGAATTGTACAGGTGGTGCATGCAGTCAGAGGAAGGCCTATGAGGAATACACAATTCATATTGAGGAATTTCCCTAATTAATAGGGAGCTAATTCCAAAGGAAACAACACAAGGAAATAGGGACTTGGGAAAGAAGTAAATTGGTTAAGTATTGGCCTAGGCTTGTCTAGGAAGTAGTGAGATATATAGAGATAGTGCAGAGGTAGCTTGGGCTTGAGAAAAGCATTGTAATATTTTCATATTTTCTGACTAATGTAATATACAAATAGCAGGGGTTTTTAGCTGTGGTTTTCCACCGGAAATCATTTTGTAATCTGTTGATTGAATTATTTTTCTTGCATTCTTCGTGATTTCGTGATCATTTAATTGTTTCCGCTAATGAATAATGTAGATTCGAGTCTTTTGTTTTAGCAAATCACATTAGCAGCTTGAATCTACAAGGAATTTCTACAGGGGAGTTGCCCCCTCCCTTCATGAATATGTGAACATTGCTATTTATTGTTGTTGGATGATGTCAAACATGTTATGAAGTAAATTATAATGAAGATAAATCAAATGTTAATTCCATTGGATTGTAAAGAAGAAGTGAACACTTCAGAAAATAAACTAAGTGTTGGTGATAGGCATAGTTCGTAAACTTGAGTAGTGGTTAAATGAAAACGTTAGGTTGTTTCGTACCATGCTCACGTGTGGTTGGAAGTCACCACTAGCATGGGGCTATGACAGATAGGTGTAGATTGAACATCTATCATGGCCCCATGCTATTGGCGACTATAAACCACCCATGGGTACTGTGAGACACCGAATAGCCTTTTCATTTCACAACTACTTGGACTTTCAGAATACGTCTATTCCAAAACTTAGTAAATTTTCATTAAATGTTCACTTATCTTCAATAATGCAATGAAAATCAACAATATTTGATCTTCTTCAACAATTACTTTATAAAATGTGCGATATTAATAAAATGCAGTAAACAAGATGTACACAGAATTATGAAGGGAAGGGGGAACTCCACAAATAAGTTTACCCCAAATATAAACTTCTATAATAATATACAAAGTTACAATTTTTACAATGTGGTGGAATTTTCCCAACCCCATCAGTTTGCTGATTTTTGTAGCTTGCTATGCAGACTTGCCCAACCTCTGCCTATACTGTGTAGCTCGTTTATGCAACTAACACGACTTCTTCACACTCATTCAACTTGTGCAACTCGTGCACAATTCGCGTTCAGCAACTAGTGCAAAAACCCCATTCAAAAAATCACGTAAAAAACTCATGTCATTTAACAACTCATGTAGAAAACCCGTTCAACAAATTGTGTAGAAAATCCATTTAAAAACTTGTGCAAAAAACCCATTCAATAACTCGTGTAGAAAACCTGTTTAGAAAACTTGTTCAAGAAAATATTTCAACCCACCCTGGGTGGGTGCATGCCTTTCCGCGCCCTCACATTCCCTACGGTGCCCTCGAACGCCTTCGCATGCCCTAAACTATTATTCACCCTTGTGAACTTGATTCCATTCAATTGATTGATCCCTTGAACGAATTCCATTGTTCCAATATATACACGACTCTCTTGAATGATTTCCTAACCATCATGTCTGTTCGTGTGCTGCCTATGCCCTCATTTAGTTCAACCAACCCATTTCATATAGTTTAGCCGACCCGACCCATTTGGGTGGAAGCCCTCTGACACCGTTGCATGCCCTTGCACTTTGTTCAGCCAACCCGACCATTCACATCACCTAGCTAACCTAACTCATTTGGGGGAACTCCCTCTAATGCCCTTGCCTAAACTGTTTGCACACCCATGTAGCTCTTTGTCTGCACACCCATAGTACACCCAATCACACACTCGCTACACACCATGCTCCTTATGTTGATAGGGTTCCCGCCTCTACGATGTACCCACCTCACTCATTGCATGCTTTTTCTGTTAAACACGCTCGGTGACTCACCCCTTGGTTATGTGTGTGCACCCCTCCAACTCGCCCATATGCATTTGGTTAAATGCATCCATTTACCGAGTTCAATTCTTCAACTCTCTTGCCTGTGTGGGTGGTCCTGGGCGCTCGTTGTTTACGATGCTAACTTGAGGACTTAACATCCTCCCCCACTGTCAAAAGGTTTTCACCCTTGACAACACCATCTCGAAAAACTCGATCACCAAGACCAAAATGTTTCAAAGTTTCACCAACCCCAACATAAAATGCCCATGCTGCATGAATTCCCTTCTCTCCATCACATGAACCTCCATCAAGTCCATGAATCTATGTGGGAAATATTACTCAATTAATGGTCATTAAGCACAACTTGTCGCAATGCAATGTTGCACCTCATATCATGACAATCCACCACGCATCGTCATCATCATGTGAATTTTTGCTACAAATACTCCAATTCAACTCCAACATATCTCAATACATTAAGCTCCCCCATGTCTGGAACTAGTTAGGTGATTGGTCTAGCTATCACATCCAAATCATGAGAATTCACCTCCTCATGCCATCATCCGTTGTTTCTCCCTTATCCTGCCACATCTTCAACTCGATCAAGAACTCCTCCCATTAATCCAATGCTCAATGTGCCATATACAAGTCCATGAATAAACTCCATCTCATCTCTGATATGTTTTCCATCAATGCTATCAAAGTGAAAAGTATACACTTGCCTCATCATCTTGTCCATGTGCTTCCCATGGTTATAGACCAACAACCTCCATGTCCATAAAAAATGGTTTAAGTCTCATCAACTCAACTCATGCCTTAATGCTCCCACCAAGGCTCCTCCATCGCTGCAACTCCATCCAACTCCAAAGTATCTCGTCTCTATCATATGCATCAATTCAGTCCTCACGAAATTATCCCATACTATTTCCAAGGTATGCATCCCATACCACATAAAAGTCAAGTACCAAACTATCCTCAACTCCTCAATGAACTAGATACTCCAATACCACCATAGTATGAAGTCTTCACCAACTACAACTCTCTCAAGTCATCATGAACTCCTATGAACCATCTCCATCCAACACTTTGGAAATCATACTTGTCACGACCACAATTTCCATCACAAACTGCCTCTATCCTCTTCATTGGATGAATACTCTCATAGACTTCCCATGTCTCCTAAAAAATGCGTGACCATGGCCTTGTTGTTCAAAAGTGTCTAGCATACCCATCGGTCCATCTGCAAAATGTCCTCATGTCTCACTTGCAAGTCTATCCTGATCAACATCCTTGCCTTTACAATCCTCCTTGATGCCCATACACAACATCTCTACAAGTTATCTTGCTTGATGCCTCCGCACGAAATCTTCCATGTGCCCTTATTCTTCAACTTGATGCCCATGAATTCAACTTCCTAACTCACAATTCTAGTCATCACATCCTTGTCTTCAATCAGGTGAGTGCCATCAGTCACTCTATCTTCATATCACATCGTAGGTACCTTCCTTCATCATTATCTTCCCCACTAATGTTTTGCCCAAGACTGCCTCTTGGCCTCAACAAAATTAAAATGAAGAAGTCCACCCAGGTATATCATTTTTCCTTCACTTCAGTTCGGTGTGCCCTTCCTTTGTTCTATCCATGAGCCATGACAAACACTTAGCCAATTCTCCATTTTGTTATGCGTGACTCATCCATTTTAAAGTCTATTATGTTCCACCCTTATCACGAGAGTTCGCACCTTCTGCCACAAGGTCAAAAACTACCCCAAAAAGTCGTTCAACAACCAATGTTCCTTGCTACTCAACTACACAAGGTCCCATTGTAATCTTCCATCGAAGGACTTTCCACTGCATTGGAAAACAAAAACTCCCTTTTCCCATCTTTGCATATGGTCCATATTCCAAAAGCTTCAATGAAACAAAAGTCTCATCAATACTTACATTTTCATGAGGTCTCTCCATGTGAATGCCTTCTTCCTCTAATGGCTGCATTGTGCATGAATCTGGTTCAACTTGGGCAAGTGTCATCACACCAAGTTTGGGCGTGACTCGCCCCTTAGTTATGTGTGTACGCCCCTATGATTTTCCCATATGTGTTTGGTTAAACATGATTATCGCATGATTTCAATTTTTTTTACTCTCTCACATATTTGGGTGGTCTCGGGCACCCATTGGTTGTGATGCCAACTCAAGACCCTAACATCCTCCCCCACTCTAAAAATGTTTTTGCCCTCGACAACACCATCTTGACAAACTCCATTGCCAAGTCCAAATGTCGCAAAGTGTCACCATATCCAACATCAAATATCCATGTTGCCTAACTCCTTGCCTCCATCTCATGAATCTCCACCAAGGCTCATGAATCTATGTGGGTAAGACTCCTCCATTGACGGTTACCAACCTAAATCATTGTAATGTATTGTTGCAACTCATATTGTGTCAATCCACCATGTATTGTCATCATGATGTGAATTGTTGCTGCCATACTTCATCTGAACTTTGCCATGCATCTACACATTGTCGACCCCCATGACGTGAACTATTTGGGTAGCTAATCCAACTGTCATGTCCAATCCATGAGAATTCAAATCCTCATGCCTTCGTCAGTCATTTCCTCCAACAATTTGTCACATCCCTAACTTGATCATGAATTATTCCATCTCCACGCATCAGTTCTCCAACCATTTCTCATCATGCCATACCCAGGTCCATGAAGAAGTATCCATCTCATTTGCGATATGATTCCCATCAATGCTATCGTTAATGTGACTCCCATGGTCATAGACCAGAAACCACATCTATTCAAGCATCACACCTGCTGTGAGGCCCTTCCCCAAGGCCCCTTTGTCATGGTGGTGCAACATCTCCTCCTCATGAAGGCACTGCACTCACTCATCTCCAAAGGTCTAGTGCATGAAAATGGATAGGAAGTTGCCTCCTTGACTCTCATCCAACCATGTGTCTAATTGATGTTGCGTCCTCAAGTAATCATGCACAACAACAACCTCTTCCTTCGTACATCCAATCTTCTCAAGTCTCCCCTTTGTCAATTGAAAATCATAGATTTCCATAGCATATCTGCAATAGTCCACAATACCTTATGGATTTCTACCTGCATACTCACCTCCTTTACTCATATTAGAAGAATCACTTGGGTCTCCTCTCTCCTCAACACTCCCATGATGAAGTTATACGGTAGAAGTCACATCCTTCTTCTTTGTGATGGGTGGATCTAAGCCTCCACCTCCATCCTTATTTTCCTTCATGGAGCCTTGTGCAAAAAAGTTGATCATCCTCTTCTCCTTTGTCACTTGAGTCAAACATTCAGCCTCTTTTTGTTCCATATGTTCATGCTTCACATTTAGGCTCTTTTCAGTCATTGAAGCAATGCTTGGATGATACCCCAAGAGACTCTTCCTTGTCATCAACGCGGTATGGTCTTCCCACTAGTTGTAATGAAGAGTATATCATGGTCCACCATTGGTATGGCTTATGCTGCTACTAAAATGTCTTTCCCCAAGACAATATCATGATCATGCATCTCAATCACTCGTAGATCCAAATTTCCAAACCATGAACCCAACTTCATTAGTGTGTCCCTTAGAAAACCTGTTACAACCTTCATGCTCGATTTAATAATTTTGAAAGCACTCAACTCCTTTTCCATTCCATCCTTCAATTTCAAATCTATTGCTTCCTTCTTACTAAGGAAACTATGCGTAGCTCTTGTATCAACCAATGTAGCAAAATTCCTTCCACATATGGTCACCTACACAAAACTCAACCTACGCAACATTGTAAAATGATTGTAACTTGTAAAACTTTACAAAAGTTGATTTATTTATAGTTGGGGCAAACTTATTTGGGGAGTTTCCTCCTCCCTTCATGAATGTGTGAACATTGCTCTTTATTTCTATTTGATGATATTGCACATGTTATGAAGTAAATTGTAATGAAGATAAATTGAAAGTTAATTCCACTGCATTGTAAAAAAGAAGTGAACACTAGAGAAAATAAACTAAGTGTTGGAAGTTAGGTGTAGTTCGTAAACTTGAGCAGTGATGAAATGAAAAAGTTAGGTGGTGCCGCACCGTGCTCATGTGTGGTTGGAAGTCACCACTAGCATGGGGCTATGATAGATAGAAAATGATCCACACATGATTTTGGGAGTTTTCCTTCCATGACTTGTTGTTAAACATGATCATCAAAAAATAATAAAACAAATGTTTTAAGGAAGGGTCTGAAAATGGAATTCATCAAACCTTGAAATGTAGAAGGTGTGTTAGTAAGGCAAAAAGGCATGAAGAAAAAATCCATAATGACCCTCATGAGTTTCTAATGTTGTTTTTAGAATGTCTTCTTTAATAATGATCTTGTTGAGCTCCTTATAATCTGGACACATACACCATGATCCATCCTTCTTGTGCCCCAATACTACTGGAGTAGAGAAAGAACTTTGACTAGGTTGAATTATACTAGATTCTAGCAATTCTGCAACCATACATTCAATTTCACTCTTTTGGGCATAGGGATATATGTAAGGTCCGATGTTTGGAGGAACACTTTCTATAATCAAATGAATAGCATGATCATGATCAAGATTAGGTGGGAGACCTTTGGGAGTCTCAAATACCTTGGAATGATTGTCCAAGACTTTTTGGAGATATGGAGAAATAGATGATTCTGATGTTTGAAACTCTATAGAGCATAATTGTGCAACTACGCCCCCTTATTTCTTCAAAATATTTTTCATGCCATTAGAGCTGATTATCTTTCCTGGTTTCCATGCGATACCCTTTAATTCATCTTCCTTTCCTTTCCAATTTTTTTTTCAAGAAACGTTCTTTAAAATTAAAAGCTATCATCCCCAAATATTGTAACCTTTGGACTCCTAGTACAACATCAACACCACCCATTGAAATGGAAAGTATTGGACTATTTAATACATATTCCCC
Source organism: Pinus taeda (assembly GCA_000404065.3). NCBI lineage: Eukaryota > Viridiplantae > Streptophyta > Pinopsida > Pinales > Pinaceae > Pinus > Pinus taeda. Next base: position 111,541 of record APFE031347290.1, read on the forward strand.
CATGATTAGCTTGATATTATGGCATTTTCTAGATCAATTTATAGTTCCTCCATTTGCAATGATCACTTAATAGTCTCCTGATAGATATAGGAATCAATTCAATTCCTTGGCTATCTTACAATGAATAAAATTCTGGGTACTACTTGAATCAATCAACACTATCACCTTTTTATTATTTATATACCCTTCTATCTTGAGAGTCTTAGGAGTGTTAATTACTCCCAATGCATTACAAGATATGGTCATATTCATTTAATATTTCTTTGGGGTTGGTTCCTCATGTATATCCTCCACTTTTGATGTTTCTTGTTCCTTTTCTTCCTCCTCTTCACAATTTATTTAGAATAATTTATTCTCAACACAATTATGACCTCTAGTGTATTCGCTATCTCAACTGTAAAAAATCCGTTTTGCTCTTTTTTCCTCCAATTTTTTTGGTGTCAACCTTGTAGGTTGTGGAAATCTAGGAGCAACAACAATTCCATCTTTGTAGTTGTGAGTGGTAGACTTCCTTGTTTCCATAAATTTTCTTTCAACTTTTCTTGCCACCCTGAATGCCTTCTCCAATGAATCAGGTTCCCAAAGGTGAACGTCATGTTGGATGTTATCCTTTAAATTCCCTATGGATACATCAATCCATTGCTCCTCTGGAATATCAGTTACCATGATATTCAATTTTTGGAATTTCTCAATATGCTTTGGCATGGAACCCTTTTGTTTGAGATTTATCAATTGGCTAAAGAAGGTGTTTCTCTTTGTATCCTCATAATGTGATATCATTTCCTCCATTAAAATTGACCAAGTGACAAGTGGTTTATGATAACAAATCCATCGTTACCATACAAACTGATTGGGTTATAAATATAAATTTTCAATGCATACCTTTTGTGTGTATTGCACATCATGAAGATTAAAATATTGCTCCATCTATAGTATCCATGTTACCAGATCCTTGCCATCAAACTTACTCATATCAACATTTGAAATGTGGTGGCTCTTAAACTCAACATTGGAGTCTCTAAAATGATAATTCATATTCCTTTTGTCCTCATCATGATTTTCATGGATTATATTGTCACCATTGAGAAGCCTTTCTTGTAGCAACTTTGTCAATCCTTCCATATTGACATTCATCATTACTTCCATATCCAATTTTAAACCATCCTTCAAATCTTCCGTGTCTTCTTTAAAAACATATTTTAAAATTTCCATGTCCCTTTTTAATCCATCCATGTCCCCTTTTAGTTCATCTTTGGTTTCTCTTTGTGAGAGAGATATTTGTTGCACTTGGTCTTGTAATTTTGATATATCATGTTGCAATTCTTCCTCTTCATGAGTCATAGTAGAGATTTCTGAGGGTTTAATGGGTGTATTTTTTTTTTTTTTTTTTTGTGAGGAATTTTAGAACCAAATATTGATATCTATGCTTCAATATCCCCTTTGAATCACTTCAAACTAGTTTTTCAAACAAAAGTTATGCAAAATTAAAAAAAAAAATACACACCTTTTTCTTTCTTTTTAGGAGCTCAATATTGAAGTTGTTGTATGTCTGTAATTTCGAATCTCCAAGTTATAAAATTCCATATTATAGTATCCATTTGAGTCTTATTTCCAACCCCACAAGTAATACCAAGATTATATTCTTCAAGAAAATGTTATGCCCAATCTCCCACGATGACCTGATTATAGATTGATTTAGTAAAGTGAAACTATACAAAGTTCCATGTGTCACTATTTTGACCTTTGGTCCTAAAAATGACACGAAAAAAACTAAAGTCCCTCCAATTTCAATCACTTTTTACAATATACAAATCCAATGCTCGGAGAGGAAGTTATGCCATTTTTCCTTGGGTCACTTGTTTGATATGGAATTTTGGAGCCAACAAAAACCCTAACTTCCCCAGATCATATCTTTGAAAATATAGTGAACCAAGATCTTAAATTCTTACATGAGGTTCACCAATATTTCAGCTCCACATGGTTTCAATTTAAGCTTCTAAATCTTTGTATAAAAAAAAGTTATAGTGACCATTCCAAGATGACCTGTTTGAATAAGTGAAACCCTAGAATCCAAAGCTTTGATACCAAATGTTATGCAACCAACTCACAAAATAGAAGAAAATATAGATCAATGACTTAAAAATTATCCTCTTCAAGGGGGAAACCTCCTTTACATTAGAAAAATGAATAATTCTTGGATGATTCAAACGATAATACCTCCTTTGTGTATATAGGAGTCTAAGGGGTCACAATATAATCATAGCCTACATAACAATAATAATGTAAGGGTTGGGCTTCTATGGGGCACAACAATAACAACATGGGAATATGTGGGCACAACAATAACAACCTTGGGCTACACTAACAATAATAATAAAGGGAATAAACTAGTATTATAGGGACCTAACAGAAGCAAAAATGGTCACTCTTCTAAAACTACAAATAGAAGAAGTAGAAAGAAGAACAAAAATATTGAAAATCCGGTTTCAAGGAGACCTTGCTCAAAACAAAGAATAACTTGGCACAAATAGTAATGAAATAAACAAGTTCAACGATTGGGAAAAATAACATTTGCAGGTTATTGACAAGAGAGATCAAGAATTGGCTTAGTTGAAGATGAAGGTAGAAGAAGCATGTAAAGCTCCACGTGACGAAGGCACAACCTCCAAGATTTTGCAAGGTCAGATTGATGCAAAGACTGATCATGATTAAAGATCGAAGAAACTTAAAAATGGTGTAAATAATAATGCTAAATAAATGAAGGACAAAGGTCAACAAAATACTATACCACTTCCTTTGAGGAAGAATGAATACATAATACCATCCAGACAAGATAACTCATATTGGTACGCTAATTTTTTTAATGGCTATTATTTTTCATGTACTAAATTTAGACATATGGTTAGGAAATGTAAATATTATGGAAGGTACAATTATCAAGGGCAATATCAAAACCCTAGAAACAAGTTTGTAGGATCACGAGACATGTTTCACAATAACGTTGATAGCTAGATGTATGTATTCAAGCCCGATGTCGAATGTTACAAATTCCATGATTATGGGAACATAGCTCACGATTTTAGGTACAAGATGGAGTCAACCATGAATGATACATTTAAAATCTGGTACAAGAAGGTCTGGAGAAGAAAATAGGTTCAAGAAGATCAAGCATATAGGAAAGTCTCAATAGTCATGATTTCAAGATTTGTAAGGGTAAAAAGTCATGATGAATCAATAGGTACATTGGACTGTGACAAGGTTCAAGAAGATCCAACTGAAGGTCTTGGTGATACATTATTTTTGAAAAATATGGCTTGTTGACTCCTTGAATTTTGAAGAGGGGGAGCCTACGTAGCAATATTTTCACATTTTAAAGATCTATTTATTGATAGGTCGATAGTTGATAGATATGCAATATTATGGGCATAATAGTAGCTTTAAGTCATATGTGTCAAGTTCATGAGATTATAGCAGGTTCAAGGGGAGAAGAACAATTAAAGGAATACATGTCCAAAGTGATCATCATCTCCTTCAAATTGACAAATATGAAGATATGTATATCATCAGAAGTCAAATGAGTCATCAACATTATGAACTGAGGAATAACAAGTTTGCAATGCAAAATTACCTTAGGTCTCAATTATGCAGATCCATATGAAGCATAACATGACAAAGGGAGACAAGTTTTTACAACAAGAATGGATGAAAGCATTTTGAATAATGACAAGTATCTTGTAGGAATATAGAAGAAGGAAATTTATCAGGGAGAAGCACAGGAATTTTACAGGTCCACAAAATCAGGTAGATTTTCAGGGGTACTCACCCTTTTCCATTGATGTCAAAGGGGGAGAGAAATTAGGAGAATAAGATCAAGGCATGAAGTCAGGGGGAGAAATTATCATAAGAGGAGTACTTGTGTTGCCATCAATGACAAAGGGAGAGATTATTGAATGGTGTTTTCATTGATTTCAACCTTGGGGTTTGACTTTGACTAAACATCTATCATTGATGTCAAACTATTAATGAAATATCTTATATTTGTCTGAATTACATTAGGTTAAAAGCTCCACTAAAGGATGGTTGAAAACCTTACTTCTAGGGTTTGAATGTCCTCGTTAATGGATATACCCCCAAAATTGTTCAAGGTTTTTGAAGAAGCTAATCATCTAATTTGTCCTAGAGATCCTCGCTAATGGGTTCTCATCGTTAAGATGACTCTAGTGGTATATGGCACGCCCTATGAGGCCTCCTAATTTGAGAGATATTCTCACTTGAAGTTGAGTAACCCCACTCTTGGGAAAAACAAACCAACACTATGGTCAAAGGTTCAAGGAAAATCAAATGAATAAATTTAATTATAACTATAATTATAGTTAATTATATTAATTATTAAAGTAAAATTGATAAAGAAAATATGAAAAATAAGTGGGTTAAAATTATTTTTCAGGTAAAAATATTAATCCTTAATTAAAGTAAAATTTCATGATTTTAATATTATCAAAGAATAAAGTGTCTCTCTAACTAAATTATATTTGTTGTCTAAAATCTGGAAGTTTCAATGTCTCACAAAAGCCCCCTCAAAGTTTATAAATAAGCACATAATTCATGCACTTGAACACAAATATTTTTTAATATCAGTTCTGAGATATTTAAGCTCCTAAGAAGATAACACAAGATTAAAAAGAGAGGATTTTGTTTGTGATAATTTTATAGGTATTCACTAGGTAAATTCCTCTTGCAGGCGATTTTCCAAGAACAAGGACACAAAAAATCCATGACATTATACATCCTATCTCTACTGTGTTACACACCAAATATCTGTAGCTTTGTATCAACAAGTTTAGGACACAAATCTTACAATGTTTCTATGGTTAGGTTTAATTTCTGGTAGCGTAAACTTCACTAAAAGCATCCATTTCAGAAGTTTTGAGACACATATTTGTCCCTAAATCATGCGCGGTAGAGAGACTAATACAAGGGATTAAATAAACAGACTTCTAGGTCTTAGCTCTATGTAAAAGGCTTGAAGTCTTCTTTCCATAGCTCTGTCATTCAAAACAAGGGAAATATCAAGTGTTGTTTTATGGGATTGGTATAGAAAAATTCAACCCTAATTATTGTGGGTAGAACTTCATCCCTTTAGGGTATCAATCATTGAAGAAAAAACCCATCATTGCATTAATATTTGTGGATTATTTGAGATCCAAAATTCGATTGATTATAGTACATTGTGAAAGCCACTTAACCTAGCATTTGTCTTATTGAAGGATATATTAGACATCATAGGATTGGTTATCCTTTTTAGAACCAATGAAGAATCTTCATGTCTCCATTGACCTTCATTAAGGGATCAAATGCACAAAGCCAATGGTTGATTTCTATTTTTTTTTGTGTTTTGGCTCAAACGCGTGACATCTTGACTTAACAGTATAATAGTAATATAACAATATGTGCTTGATATAGTAGCATGTGTGACATGATCATGACTTAGAAAAACAATATTAACCTACACACAATGACTTATATATATATATTATATATTGATTATATATATATATAATCTATATATATATATAATACGATATCTAACCATAACATAATACTAATAACTGACCATTATCATAACTAAATATAATATACTAATAAAGACATAGCACACCATTACAAGCTACACATTCGGAAATTAGATTGCTATTTTGTTCATTCACTATTTTGATATCTATAAACATTTGTTGTTGTAAAGTGTAGCTAAATTTTTATGAAAGAATTACGGAAACAAGACATAGTATATTTCAAATAAAGTGAACCTATGATAGAATTGGATGGATTTGATTCCATTGTGATAGTAATCTATACAACAATATATTTTCATAGTGATATTGTGGTGAAATTCAAATGACAATGACGCGACAAAAGAATTTATCAAACAAGTCCAAAAATGACTTGATGAAGAATGATTGACCTTTTGTGGCCTTTGTGTTTTGACAATAATCCTTTACATGACAAAATTTCTGTAATAGTGTTAACAACATTATTCATGAATTGACAGTGAGAGTCGACAACATTTATTTTATGTAATAGTGACATATTAATGTGACCTTTGATAGTACATAATTGTAGTGTCTTTGTGATGGTATGTCAGTAGTGTTATGGCATTGATTTACTTGAGAGTGCACTTGGAATTTGTTAGCATATTCTGGTACTTGATGTAGTTACTTATACATGACAATTTCTTGATGATAATAGTATGGATGTTGGGTTGATGGTATGACAATACATGATATTGATGATACAACAAGTGTTTTCAACCTTGGACGGTGATTGATCTACTATGATTGTGATAGTAATAAAAACCCTAACATTTGATGTGTTAGATAATATCTTGACAATGCATTGGATATGTGACAATGACATATTGGCAATGATGATTGTAATGTTACTTAGTTGTATCAATGAATAGTTATAGATCGCAGAGTGTCGGATTTGGCTTGTGATTGAGCAAAGGAAGGAGTGGGTTTGAGGTACGATTTTGCATGTGTCAGATTGAGCAGTGAGGCTACTAATATTTTATAGTGATATACATATTGAGCAAAGCAGCAAAACATTCATATCAATTTCTTTATATTGATTCAGAGCGTAGGTGGGTCTAATTTGAAAATTGTGAAATGTGGTCCATTAGTTGATTAGGGTGGTTGGGTGGTGCCAGGAAAGAGAGTGGAGTCTCCTTCAGATTGGAGCTTGAGAATACTTCAAGGTGGTAGGGTAGTGCTAAGGCAGGTTGGAGTCCCCACAAGACGTTAGAGTGTCTGTCCAGTTGCATCTGGTACACAGGGTAATAGAGTATCCTATAGGTTGGAACTTGTAAAACAAGGGGTTGGATCCTACTTCAATTGTAGCTAAAAACTTTATATTATTATTTTTCATACAAATAATGAGAATCGTTTGGTGGTTTTTTTTTACCCAGAGGGGGTTTTTCGCCTAAAAATATCCGTGTCTATTGTCTTGATTATTGTGCATCGTTGAATGGTGTTGTTTACTATTGATGAATGTTTACATTTTCTGATGCTAATGATAATTAATTCTCTGAAGATTAAGATAAATTTATTGGAAATAATTACTAATTCAACCCCCCTCTCAGTGTTTCAAACAAAATCAATTTTTCTTATAATATGCAAGATTCACCAATTTTCACGACTATGTGTACTTTTTTTATTGTTAAAAAAATACTATTTTTAGATGTTAAAGACTAACTGCTAATCATGGGCTTTGATAAGATTATGTCTATAAATGGTGATGATCTTCCTTTTCACTCTCTCTATGTTTTTATTGTAGTGTTGCTAATTTGTACAACCTAATGAATCTTATTGCAAGATTATATTCAAAAGGAAATGAAACTTTTATGATTCTAATTCCTCCTATTGGGATTTAGACTCCATTGCATGGTTTCCATACATTTCAAATGTCACTTATGTTTCTTTACAATATTTTATGAACGCATGTACACTGGAATAAAAGCATTGTGTTTATTGTACATTTCGATTTCAATTTCTTCTTCTATTTTATTTCTATAACAATTTCTATTTTTATAGCTACAAGGTTATCCTCTTAATATGTTGTTGCTCCAAGTTATTAGTTTTCATATTTATACTTGGACTTGGTTATTCTGTTTTACATTGAGAATTACTTCATTATCTCAACATCTTCATTGACGATGAATAATACTTTTTTATATTCAACAACATATAAGTCTTGTTCCTTGCAAATGGTTTCTTCTCTATATATGTAATCCACTTTTCAATGGCACTAAAAGTTGAGAGTCTAAAATTATATATTTTAGTTCCATTGTCTTCTTTTCTAATCTTACTTTCTTATATTCAAATCTACATTTATGACTATTTTTCTATATTAGTTCTTTTATTGCTAAATACTATTTTTTTTTTTTAATTTTTAAGTTGCCAACTTCATTTCATTATCTTTGTTTTATCTATAATTTTAATTCTTATTACTTAAATATTTATAACTCCTACTTTTTATCTTTATTATTTCTTAGCCTTTTCCTTTTTTTTAAGTTTTTTTTTTCTATCTTTATTATTTTATATTTTGTTATCTTCGGTTTTTACTTTTCATTATTTACCACTTTTTCTTTCCTCGAATATTATTTATTATTCTATATTTTTTAATTATTCATCCCTCTTTTTATAGTTTATATATTTTTTCACTTATACATTATCCTCAATGTATTTTTTTTCTATTTTAACTTATTATTTCATCATACTTTACTATTTATTCTTTCATGATTTCCTATGTATATTTAATTATTCTTATTCTTGGTGAACCATTATTTTTTTAATAACATTTACACCTTTTTTATTTCCTTGTCTATTATTAGACTACAATTTTCTCAATTTTCTCTCCTCTTTTACTGGATTTCAATTTCAATTCCATTATTAACATTAATTTCTTTGCTTCCAATTTAAAATTCTATAATCCTCATGCAAAATAGCAATGTTGTTAACAATTTTCTCTCCTCTTTTACTAGATTTCAATTTCAATTTCATTATTATCATTAATTTTATTTGCTTCCATATTAAAATTCTTTAATACTCATGCAAAATAGAAATGTTGTAAATTGGCGTGGTGAGAAATGTTTTGTATGGATGTTTGATGTTATATACCTAGGGGGGATAATATGGGGTACCAAGGGAGGTACCCAAGGTAATAATGTAATAATGGCATGGGCCATAGTAATAAATAAGGTGGTTAACCCATATCATGTAAGGGACCACAAGTAGTTAGTAATAATGTAATGAGTCCATGGTATTAGTCGATGGTATGAGGGAACCATGGTAATGATCCATGGTATTGCATGTATGAGGCCTATATAGAGGCTAGAGACTCCACATGGAGGATGTCAAGGAATATAGTCAAGGATTATTGTATGTACAAGCATATGGCTTGTGGAGTGTTCTCCTTCCTTAAGGAGTGAATGTATGATGTTTCCCTACCTTAAGGGTTTTGATAATAAAGAAGCATTTATATCTATTCAGATCTTGTTATTCTTGGGTTTATTTATATTTTCATATGAGAGTTACAACAAGTGGTATCGGAGCACTTTCTTGGGCAAAAAAGTGGAGAATTTGTTCTATTTGGGGACGACGAGTTTGCAGATCAAATATGTACATTTGGTGCAAGATATATAAAATATAATTGCAGATATAGATTCCTTGTGAAAAAATACCCAATTTAAAAAAAAGAAAAACGGTTAAATCAGAGTCCGAATGAAGGAGATGTCGCTGATTTAAAACTCAATGGGGTTGTAGACACTTTTTCGGGGCAGCTAAATTGCGGCGCAGATTTAGACATCCTAGTGAAATATCTACAAAATCTAATTGTATATCTGGATTCTATGTGAAAAAATACCCGATTTCAAAAAAAAAATCGGCTAAATCGGAGTCAGGATGAAGGAGATATCACTGATCTAAAAATCAGTGGGGTTGCAGACAATTTTTCAGGGCAGCGAGTTTGCGGCGCAGATCTGGATGTCCTGGTGCAAGAGCTGCAAAATCTAATTGTATATCTGGATCCTATGTGAAAAGATACCCTATTTCAAAAAAAAAACGGTCGAATCGGAGTCTGGATGAGAGAGTTGCAGCGCAGATCTGAAATTCTAGTGCCTGGATCAGAATTTCTATCACATGGGCAGATGCAGAATGGTTGTTCCATTTCCAAAAAAAAGTCATAATAGGGATTCTGAGCAATATTGACTAAACTGTGACAATTTTAAATTTTCACCAAGTAAGTGAATTTTTTCAAAACCCTCTTCATGGCTTTTACAGGAAAAGATAATGGTCCTACTATTGAAGAATACATAAAAAAACACAAGTCATTATGGGCACATAATTGGAGAAATTTTCTAATGTTTAATTTTTAAGATGAGGCAGCCACATGGTGGAGATTACTTAACCAAAAGAAATGTTCCAACCTTCCCGATGAAGAATTTGAAAAATTACTTTTAGACAAATGGTCTCATGCCAGAAAACAAGATAAGGAGAAACATGTGGAGCTATTTCCTACTAGTATATCCTTATTACAGGTTCATGGATTGATTCAAAAGGAGAAGATCATTGTTTCTATAAATCCTAGTTGCAAGCATAATTTTATCAATGTTAACTTGGCAAAAAAATTGCAAATTCCAGCGAAACACATTGAAAATACACAGGTTGATGATGAGGATATTCAAATTTATAAGGATTTGAAGCTTTCTATGGATACGTATGTGTTGCATGGTGATTTTTATACTTCAAAGATGGATAATATGGATATTGTTTTGGGATATCCTTTGATGGAATCTGCGGGTACTATCAATATTAATGTGCAGAAGAAATTCCTGAAGCTCTGGTATAAAAGGAAGAAAATTACATTACAGGATATTTCCATTAATAAACAGGTAGAGTCCAAGGAGGCTGAAGGAGAAGATGTTCCAGGGTTCGACATATTAGATGATGAGCCAGTGATGATAGATAATCAAACACAAACAAAGGCTGAAGCAGAAAAGGTTACAGGTGCTGATACATCAGAGGAGGTCTCAGTGGTTGAAGTCATATTGGAAAAGAAGACACCACAACAAGCACCACAGCAGGGTGAATTAAAGAAAAAGACACTGTGGGCTAAAACTTCAACATATCATCACCCACATCACCCCGCAAGAAAACAACCAACAAGATGGCAACCAATTAGCCACAAGGACAACAACCCCCGTATGACGAATGGCGAGGAGCGAAGATCCACCTACTACACATCAACACAGAAGAGTTTCCATGGTCAACTTCCATCTCAAACGAGCGAGGCACCAGCGAGAGCAAGGGTTCACCTTTCTCTTGGATGGCTAGATGCATGTGCATAGTACCAGTGGACTACTCTTTTGAGCAGATCTTATTATTTATGTTCTTCCCATGTTTCGGGGACAAAACATGCTAAGGGGGGTTGAATGTTATATACCTAGGGGGGATAATATGGGGTACCAAGGGAGGTACCCAAGGTAATAATATAATAATGGAATGGGCCATAGTAATAAATAAGGTGGTTAACCCATATCATGTAAGGGACCACAAGTAGTTAGTAATAATGTAATGGGCCCATGGTATTAGTGGATGGTATGAGGGAACCATGGTAATGATCCATGGTATTGCATGTATGAGGCCTATATAGAGGCGAGAGACTCCACATGGAGGATGTGAAGGAATAGTCAAGTATTATTGTATGTACAAGCATATGGCTTGTGGAGTGTTCTCCTTCCTTAAGGAGTGAATGTATGGTGTTGCCCTACCTTAAGTGTTTGATAATTAAGAAGCATTTCTATCTTATTTCTTGGGTTTATTTCTATTGTCTTATATTTTCATATCAGAGTCATAACACTTTCACTTTTTTCTTTTCTGTGGACGTGTTTAAACTCAGAGTGTGTTGGTCTTCTTTATTTTATCTTTCATGTTTGTTGGTTCGATTGACTGTACTTCTCATGAACCATGCCTTCACCAACATGGGCCAGCCAATGCGCTGGTCACTGCATTGGAAATATCACTTCATGTGAGTAGGCCCATGCATTGTTTAGTGTAGGAGTAGGAGTAATCTTTGCTTATTGCTTTGCTTTTCTTTCTAGTTTGCATGTTTGTTTTCTTACCTACTTGGTTTGGTTTTCTTGCTTTCTTTCTTTTCTTACTTGTTTTTCTTTCGCTTTACTTATGTTTTTTTCTTTTTTCTTTCTTTGATTTCTTGTACCCATAGGTTAGCCTCTCATGAAACTGTGTTTGGCTCTCAAGACAAGTTGGGTAAATCTAAGAAGACTTGTACATCTATCAACATCTGGCTATATGTTGTCCTCTCTCTTTATGAAGAAATTTTTGTCTTCAGTCGATGTCACCTTGATGGAAAATACGTTATGTTCAAAGTGAGTCTTGGTGAAAACCAATGCTTGTGCTCTAACTAGTCCCACCTACTCTAGTCAGTTATTTTGGGTTAATCCTTGTCAACTCAGTCAAGTAGAGTAAGGTGATGGGGAAAACCGTAACAAGTATGTTAGAGGTAGACATAACATACTTCTCTGAAGGAACAACCTCTTTTTCTCTCAATAAGTCAAGATCCCTCTTTTGCTTTTGTAATAAATAAGTGCCTATGCACAGTCCTTAAAAAAATGAAAAATAAATAAGGCGAAAGAAGAGAAAGGTTTCCTGTGGAAAGAGGTGATGCAAGTAACTCCGTCGGGGTACTAACCAAGCTCGTTGGCAGTGAAGCAATGCTTGTGTTCCTGCGTGACTTTGTTGGGGTACCATCTAGTTCTGCTGGCAGTAGAGCGACACCAGAGATGAAACTTAAACTATGACATTTATATTACTTGTGCATCAATATACCCCTCATCCCCAATTGAAATAACTAAGTTGACTTGGCTTGGAATGTTTGCCGAATGATCAAGAGAATGGTAGGGACTACATATTTCGCAAAATCTAGTGCAGAAGCCATCACAATCGAAGAATCAAGCAATACTTCCGAAAGGGTTAGACTTTCTTTTCACGAAACAAGGTCCATTCAGAGAGCTGGAGTTCTACTAGTGTGTCTCCAAGTATTGTAGCGACTACAACCACCCTCCAAAATTTTTCCTCGTGTGTAAATTTTGGAGCCTACCTTGGATCCTACAATCGATCATCCTTGGTCACTTATTGGTAAGCTGATGATTTCAAGCTCCCCTCCTTGATGCTAAGAGTTGTTCACATTCTCATCTTTATGCAACATGTGTCATTTTCGGGCATAGGGGTTGTTGTTTGTCATGCAAAGGGAATGTTGTTTTGCTTCAAGGGAATTGTGTGTGTATGAGTGGTCATCATCACATAAACATGTTTCACTCCCACTTCATGCACTCTTTGTTGTGTTGTGTTATTCTTTCCATGACTAGCCCACGTAGTGAATTGGGGGATTAAAGCCCCCCTTTCATTGCACTGATTGCATAGTGGGGGGGTCACAGGGGTGAGGCAACCCCCTTGTCCAAGGGATTTGTGAGGGGCAGGTAGCCCCCTCTATCGGGTCTAGGGTAGTGCCCCAAAATATTTTTTTTGGACCCTATATTAGGTTGGGCGGACCTACCTATGGTTTTTTCCATGATTTTCACACATGGTTTTGGATGCGATGGTTTTTGTTCCATGGTTTTGGATGTGATGGTTTTCTGTCCATGGTAATGGATACTTCAGCATGTATAAATATGTATTGTAACATTGAAAGGAACATAATGAAAAATCAAGCTGGTAGTCCCAGTTTTGGGATCCAGGGGGAAATCTCTATGTGTTTTATGTGTTATGCTCTCGCATTGTTTATTTTCTGTGTTTAGAATTTGTATGCAAGTAAATTTTGTATGGGGTTAAAACCTACATTTGGTATTAGAGTTGTTTTGGCTTCAAGGGGATGCCTTTTTTGTTGAGGGTTTTCGCTTGGGCCTGTGGTAGACCCAGTTCAGTGAGAGATCTGTGAGATCAATTCTGGTGGTGAAAGAAGATGGTGAGCAGTGGAAAGATAGAGATCGAGAAATTTAATGGTCAGAGTTTTGAGTTGTGGAAACTCAAGATGGAGGATCTATTGGTGGAGAAAGATCAGTGCATCATAGTAGATCTGGTTACTAAACCAACGGGAGTGTCTGATGAAGAATGGAAGAAGTTGGATCAAAAGGAAAAGAGCACAATAAGATTGTGTGTCTCAGATTCAATGTTGTTGAATGTATCAAGGGAGCACTGGTATTGATGCGGGGAGTTCAGATTGGAACTCTGTAGACGCTGCAAGGTAGCACTGTTGTTGATGGGTGCAATAGTTCTGTGGTTCCTAAAAGTGGAGCAGAACACTATTGGTCTCTCGAGAGAAGACCATGTTGTGGCATCAAAGGCTTGATCCACAAATTGGAGAGAAGGGCCTTCGAATACTTCATGGTAAAGGTATGGTAGAAGGTATGAGTAGTAGCTCTCTGGATTTTGATTTCTGTGAAAATTGTGTATATGAGAAGCATAATTGGGTGAGTTTCCCCTATGGTGGTAAGAAGGCGAAACAGATATTAGAGCTTGTGCATAGTGATATGTTCGGACTTGTGAAGGTTCCATCACTGGGTAAGTCTGTGTACTATGTATCATTTATAGATGACTTCTCAAGGAATACATGCATATATTCCTTAAGAAGAAATCTAAAATCTTTGACAGGTTTAAGAATTTAAGGCTCTGGTGGAAAACCAGATAGAGAAGAAGATAAAGGTGCTGAGGAAAGATAACGGTGGAGAGTTTTGTAGTAAGGAATTTGAAGAATTATGTAAGAAGTGTGGTATAACATGGCAGAATAATACTCCATATACACCTTAGCAAAATGGAGTTGCAGAAAGAATGAACAAGACATTGATGGAAAGGGCAAGAAGCATGCTCAGTGGTGCCAGGTTAGGACATGAATTTTTGGCAGAGGCGGTGGAGACAACATGTTACCTGGTCAACATATCACCTTCATCAGCGTTGAAGGATAAGACTCCACAAAAGGTATGCAATGGTAAGAAACCCTCTCTTTCAAATCTGAGGGTATTTGGATGTGATGCATATGTACATGTTCCAAAGGAGAAATGAACCAAGTTGGATAGTAAATCTGAAAAGTGCATCTTTATTGGGTATAAGGATGGTTTAAAGGGTTATAAGCTTTGGAACCCAGTAACAAGAAGGTTGTGTACAGTCGAGATGTGGTGTTCAGAGAGGTGAAATATGTTATTAAACATGAAGTCCAACCAAAGGAACCTGTGAAGATAGAGTTTGAACTAAAGGAGGAAGAGTCAGACTCTGTAGCAGAGGAGGAATCAGAAGATGAAGAGCCACAAACTCCGGCTGTGAGAAGATCAGCTCGAGAAAGAAGGCAGCCAGAAAGGTATAGTCCATTTGCTTTCTGTTCAAACTTTGCTTTGTCTGTTACTGATGATGATCCTAGAACCGTGAAGGAAGCAGTGGATTCAGAGGATGGAAAACTCTGGAAAGAGGCCATGGTTGATGAAATGGCATCTTTGCACAAAAATGAGGCTTGGGATCTGGTGGAGTTTCCGACTGGAAGGAAACCCATTGGCAGCAAATGGGTGTTCAAGAAGAAGACAAATGCAGAAGGAAAGGTGGAGAAATACAAAGCTCGGTTGGTAGCAAAAGGTTATTCCCAGGTGCCAGGAATTGATTTTGGTGATAATTTTTTCTCCTGTTGCCAAGGTAACTTCTATTAGATTACTTTTATCTGTTGTTGCTGCTTTTGATTTTGAGGTAGAACAGATGGATGTGAAGACAACATTTCTTCACGGGGATTTGGAAGAGGAAATCTACATGAAGCAACCTGGAGGCTTTGTGGTGAAGGGTAAGAAAGAACTGGTATGCAAGTTAAAGAAGTCTCTGTATGGGTTAAAACAGTCACCAAGGATGTGGTATCAGAAATTTGATACATTTAAACGGGGACTTGGCTTCACCAGAAGCAAAGCAGATCATTGTGTGTATTTTAAATTAATTGGTGACCGTGTTATTTATCTGGTCTTGTATGTGGATTATATGTTGCTCGTTGGAAATGACAAAGAATCTATCTAGGATTTGAAGACCCAATTGTCCTCCAAATTCGACATGAAAGATCTCAGTGCTTCAAACTATATTTTGGGCATGGAAATTAAAAGAGATCAGGCAAAGAGGAAGCTCTGGTTAAACGAGAGGAAGTATGTTGAGACAATACTGCAGAGGTTTAATATGTAGGATAGTAAACCGGTGAAGGTTCCTATTCATGTAGGTGTGAGATTATCTACTGAACAGTGTCCCAAGACACAAGAAGAGGAAGAGGACATGTCCTGTGTTCCATATATAAGTGCAGTCGGTAGTTTGATGTATGCAATGGTCTGTACTAGACCAGCGGGTTTTCAGGTATTTGTGTGGTACTAGTGATTATGGTTTGTGCTACCAAGGAAGACCAGGATTGGATAGAGTGTTGGATATTCATGGCTTTGTTGATGCCGACTCGGTGGAGATCTGGATCAGAGAAGATCTACAAGTGGGCATGTGTTTAACCTATTTGGAGGTGCAGTCAGTTGGATGAGTAAGAAACAATTTGTAGTGGCACTATAAGGATAGACTGTGATAGCCAAAGTGCAATTTTCTTGGCAAAGAACCTTGCTTATCATTCAAAGACAAAGCACATTGATGTTCAGTATCACTTTGTGAGGGATATG